>CAWUFW010018744.1:0-210772 GCA_963921515.1 Calotriton arnoldi | reverse complement strand
AATAGTTATCTATTGTTTCCACGACTCTGGGACACGTTCTGATTCTAAAGGGAAACAAAGTGGTCATGTCTTGCGGCTGCCAGAAACTACTCCCTTCTTGTTTGTCAAGCAGTTTCTAGTGGCCTCTGAGCTAGCTGGCACAAGTAATTAAGTTTAATATATTCGATAGGGACATACTGACCTTAGTCCTATGTCAAACCTATAGGGTATATTATTCCAATGCGCAGAGCCTATTAGGGAAATAGGAGCTACACTACAATGTCATGAGTGATGTAATATGTGACGTCATCAGCAGTGCATTGCGGGCGCGCGAGTTATAGTTAGCTGAACTAACTATAACGGGGGAATTTCTATGGTTTTGTACGAGTGAAATGTCCAACTAACTATAACGCCCCTGAAACCTATGGTTTTTTCAGTGAATTTCTAAGGTTTTTTAAATGCTAATTTCTAACTATAACGTGCCTGAAACCTATGGTTTTTTCAGTGAATTTCTAAGGTTTTTTAAATGCTAATTTCTAACTATAACGTGCCTGAAACCTATGGTTTTTTCAGTGAATATATATATATATCTGGAGGGTTTGTATAGAATATTAGATATAGGCACTTGCCAACATGCTAATGGCTGTGAACTACTGTGGCGCTATTTCTCAGGAAAAATAATGGTATATGTCACTTGTCCTAAAAAAATTGTGCAAATTGAATTCCGCAATTAATGTTGGAACTTCACTTTGCTGGGAAACTGACATCCCTTGAATAACAATGACATTAGTTAAAGCTATAACAGGATTTGCACGATGCTTAGTTGTAGCAGTAAATGCCTGAAATAAGTATGAACAGCGCAAAGTCTTCACAGTTTGATTATGAAAGCTTAAACCCTTCTTTACCTTTACAAGTGATTATTTAACTCGTTAGGGCATAAAAGACATAAATGTTTAAACTTACAAAATTGTATGCAGCGAGACAAGCAATGTGAGTCTGTCCTCGCTGGAACTCGAACACATGATATTAAAGGGACACTAACACTGATGCTGTAAAACTGTGTGAACAAGGCCGCTTCGACGGCTGAAACGCGTCATGGCTGATGCGCGTGAAATAAAGTAAATATTGAAGAATCGCATTTGATGTTAGCTCCGTTTGTCGATGGAGGATATGTCAAGCGTTTGACTGATATATATATATGTATATATATATATATATATATATATATATATATATTCACTGAAAAAACCATAGGTTTTAGGGACAGTTATAGTTACTTGGACATTGCACTCGTACAAAACCCGTGAAATTCCCCCGTTATAGTTAGTTCAGCTAACTATAACTCGCGCCCCCGCAATGCACTGCTGATGACGTCACATATTACATCACTCATGACATGGTCAGTGACATCACTGATGACATCACTGATGACATCTCAAATGACATCACTGATGACATCATCCAGTGACTGTGTGTTTCTGTAAAGTTTAAATATTTTTAATATATATAGGAAAAGACGTATTGAAGAATGAGTGGGTGTGTAAGTGTCTGTATGGATGATTTAGTAGGTGCGTGACTGACTCTATAAGTGAGTGATTTAACGTATCTTACTGAATGCATGGGTTAGTGACTAAACTGGGTGAATGTCTGTATCCGTCTGTCTGTTGCTGTGTAAGTGGCTGCATGTGTTTGTGAATAGCTAAATGAGTGTCTATATGAGTTATTGAATGCTTGTCTGAGTATCTGTATGGGTGCCTGAGTGTTTGTGTGGGAGGGGTGTGTGCAACTCTGTGCATAGATGTGTGAGTGGGTGATTCACTGGGTGGATGGTTTCAAGAGTGCATCTGTGATAGACTGTATGGGTGGGTAAGTGTGTGTAAGAGTGTGTTAGTGAGTGAATGTATGTCCCAGTGGTACATGTGTGAGTAACTACATATGTGAAAGGCAGTATATATGTGTGTTGGAGTATATAAATAGCTATAAGCAAGAGTGAGTGATTGTGATAGTGGCTGTATGGATGAGTGTGTGCTTGTATCAGTGATTGTATAAGAGCGTAACAATGTGCTACTATTTGTATGAGTAAGTGAGCTGGTGTGTGTATAACTGTATAGGTGAGTAAATGGCAGTGTGTTTAATTATTTGCATGACTGACTAGGTGTCTGAGTATCTCTATGGATGAGTGGCGTTGTTTGAGTGTCTATATAGGAGTAAGAGTGCATATGATAGTCCTGTACTGAGTGACCGTAAGTATGAGTGACTGTACGGGTGAGTGAGTGGATGTGTGTGTGTAGACCTAAGAATCAGTGAGTGGGTATGTAGTTATTGGTGTTGGAGTGTCTATGGTTTTGCGAATGGCAGTCTGTAATTTAGAGTGGGTGTATCAAAGGTTATATTAGGGTGTGAGGAGGTGCATCAGATTATCACGTGGATGATGTCATCAGTGATGTCATTTGAGATGTCATCAGTGATGTCATCAGTGATGTCACTGACCATGTCACGAGTGATGTAATATGTGACGTCATCAGCAGTGCATTGCGGGGGCGCGAGTTATAGTTAGCTGAACTAACTATAACGGGGAATTTCACTGGGTTTGTACGAGTGCAATGTCCAAGTAACTATAACTGTCCCTAAAACCTATGGTTTTTTCAGTGAATTTCAAAGGTTTTTTAAATGCTAATTTCTAACTATAACGTGCCTGAAACCTACGGTTTTCAGTGAATTTCAAAGGTTTTGTAAATGACAATTTTTAAATGTATTAATTGTTATACTAAATTTTTCATACTGATTTACTACATTTTTAGAAACAATTTTTTTTTACAGATTTTATTTTTTAAATTACATTGTAATTACATTATACATTAAATTACAAAAAATACTTTCTCAGAATGAATTACTTTAGTTTAAATACTTTGCACATAGGCAATAGACTTTTAAGTACAGTAGTTACAGTTGTTGCAATGGGCAACACATTTTCAAACACAATGCAACATTCAGCTCAATGTGAATTTCTAGTTAAATGCAATTAGTTACTTTATGGATTACTTTTCTAACCACAGGACTGGATCCTAGATGCAGTCCTGGTACATCTCCTGTAAACAGTTGAGTAAAAGCGTTTTAGTTACAGTCGTGATTTTTAAGGAATATTATTGTATTTTAAAAGTTGACACTTAGAAACTTTTTCTCATAGAATCACCAATGTTATCCTATGGAAGGAAATTCACTTAGCAGGTAAAAACTGTAATCGTTACTTTTTTCTTACTCAGTGTTGGATCCTGGATCCAGCACTGGTGCATCTCCTGTAAACAGTTGAAAGTATGCGTTTAAGTCATACAGGCGATTTTTAAGGAATATTTGTAGTTTGTGAAAATCAACACTTTGAAACTTTTTGCTGAAAACCAGTCAATGTTAGCCTATGAAGGAAATTCAAGTTACCGGTAAGTACGGTTAAAATTACTTTTGAGGATCAGTACTGGGCTGAAACATGCAGCACTGAGGTCTCTCCTGATAACAGGTGAGTAAATCGGAATTCGTATTTCGGCTGATTTTAGAGGAATATTTTAAAGTTCAAAACTCCACACTTAGAAGAATTTCCAAGTGAAACCAGTCAATGTTAGCCTATGAAGGAAATTCAAGTTACCGGTAAAGTACGGTTAAAATTACTTTTCAGGATCAGTACTGGGCTGAAAGATGCAGCACTGAGGTCTCTCCTGATAACAGGTGAGTAAATCGAATTCGTATTTCGGCTGATTTTAGAGGAATATTTTAAAGTTCCAAAACTCCACACTTAGAAGAATTTCCAAGTGAAACCAGTCAATGTTAGCCTATGAAGGAAATTCAAGTTACCGGTAAGTACGGTTAAAATTACTTTTCAGGATCAGTACTGGGCTGAAAGAAGCAGCACTGAGGTCTCTCCTGATAACAGGTGAGTAAATCGGAATTCGTATTTCGGCTGATTTTAGAGGAATATTTTAAAGTTCCAAAACTCCACACTTAGAAGAATTTCCAAGTGAAACCAGTCAATGTTAGCCTATGGAAGGAAATTCAAGTTACTGGTAAGTACGGTTAAAATTACTTTTCAGGACCAGTACTGGGCTGAAAGATACAGCACTGAGGTCTCTCCTTATAACAGGTGAGTAAATCGGAATTCCTATTTCGGCTGATTTTAGAGGAATATTTGCACAATGGTGAAGGGAGGCGGGGCCTGAGGTGACATCTGTGCAAACGCGCCCCGTGGCACGTTAAAAGTTGGGGGATTAAGTCCCCTTGAATCCGGAGGGTCCCTAGGGGCCAACTAGCCCACCAGGAACCTCCAATATGCGCCAGGGGGCTGCGTTGCAGAGACGTGTAGAGAGGCCACACCCCTTTACACCTCTCTGCAACGCAGCTCTGTGGCGCTTTCTGGATGTACCTGTTGGGCTAGTTGGCCCCCAGGGACCCTCAGGATTGAAGGGGATTTAATTCCCCATCTTAAAACGCGCCACGGGGCCTGTTTGCACACATGTCACCTGAAGCCCCGCCCCTCCCTTCACCACTGTGCAAACGCGCCCCGTGGCGCGTTTTAAGTTGGGGGATTAAGTCCCCTTGAATCCTGAGGGTCCCCGGAGTCCAACTAGCCCACCATATACCTCCAAAAGCGCCACAGAGCTGCGTTGCGGAGAGGTGTAAAAGGGGTGTGGCCTCTCTACACGTCTCTGCAAGGCAGCCCCCTGGCGCATACTGGAGGTTCCTGGTGGGCTAGTTGGCTCCCAGGACCCCAGTATTCAAGGGGAATTTGTTCCCTCTCCCAAACGCGCCAGGGGCGCGTTTGCAGAGTGGTGAAGGAAGGGGGCGGGGCCTGCGGGCCCGATCGTTTAAAAAAAATATATATATTTTTGGTCCCCTGAAGGGGGCTGTGTGGCCCCCTTCCTTTTTTTCTTTTTGGGCCCTGGGGACCCCATCCCCAGGGCCTTACCCTTCCTTAAAATTACCAAAAAAAAAAAACGGGAAGGGGGCCGCGTGGCCCCGCTTCCCTGGGCCTGTATTGGCCCCGGGGACCCCATCCCCGGGGCATGGCCTCTATATTTATTATTTTGAGGGGGGCAGCGTGGCCCCCCTCCTCTGGCCATTTTAAGGCCCCGGGGACCCCATCCCCCGGGGCCGGCCTTTCCATTTAAAAAAAAAAAAATGTTTTTCTCTTTTTTGGGGAGGGGGGCCGCGTGGCCCCCCTCCCGGGCCACTACTTGCCCCGGGGACCCCATCCCCCGGGGCTGGCCCTCTCCGTTGGGGACTGTGGGGGGGTCCCCAATTCCCCCACAGTCCCGCCGGCTCCCCACGTCCCTTGGGAGCCGGCATTGCTGTTCCACATGGGGAGCAGCTGACATGCAACTCCCCATGTGGAAAAGCAATCGCTCGATATTGGAAGAGAGAGCAGGTTTCCCTGCTCTCTCTTCCAATATCCAAAGCAGTTTGCTATGGCAGGACGGGAGCCGCGAGGCTCCGTCCTGCCATAGCAAACTACAGTGTCCCGGGGGTAGGCACCCGGGACACTGCAGGAGCCGGCCCTGGGGGTGGTGGTCCCCAGGGCCATCAAGGGCTCCAGGAGGGGGCCGCGCGGCCCCCTCCCATTCAGTGCACAGCCCCGGGAGGTGGTGGTCCCCGGGGCTCCTGAGAGGTCCGTAACGGACCCCCATATTAAAATGTTTAATGCCCCGGGGAGGTGGCGGTCCCCGGGCGTGTGGGGGGCTGGAGCCCCCCCACACAGGTTTTAGACTGTATTAAAAAAGCCCCGGGGAGGTGGTGGTCCCCGGGGCTGCGGAGAGGCTCAGAGCCCTCCCGCACCATTTTAAAAAAACCCCGGGGGTGGCGGTCCCCGGGCTTGAGGGGCCCTTTGAGGCCCCCCCACGATAAATTATCCTCCCCCCACCATGCCCCGGGACTTGGGCCACCCGGGAGCCAGTTAGCTATCCGAGCGCGGGAGACCGCGCTTCGATTTCTTTTCGGCAGGATTCGCGCACCCTGAGCGCATCCTGCCGATTTTTAAAAAATTTTTTTTTTTTGCCCAGGGGTCCTTGTGGGACCCCTGAGCAAACCTAGGGGGTCAGGGTGTTTCTACCCTGCCCCCTTTGTGCGCTATGCGCACTTGTTTCTGTCCCTCGGTTCTACCGAGGGACAAAATGGCTGCCAACATTTCCTGAATCGGAATGTTGACAGCCAGCTGACAGCCAATTAACATGCAGCTCGTGATCGGGACGGTGCGCGCAGGGTGCGCTGAGGGTACGCGGACCCTACTCGGCCATAGATATCACTAACTTTTACTTTTCATTTTCTCAGCAACTACTGAACGGATTTACACCATTTAACAAAAGGGTTCTTTCTGAACCAAGAACTACCTCTTTGCCAAATTTGGTGTAATTCCGTTCAGCAGTCCGAGCTGTAGCCGTGTCTAAAGTTTCCTATGGAAAAGTGCATGGGAAAACGCGTTTTGGGACCCCCTTTTTCTCGGCCCCCGCTTAGCGAATCCCCCGAGACTTTCAGGGTAGGAGCGGACCGGAGCGGGCCACAAAGTTTGAAAATTTCGCGAAGATACGTCAACCGGCAAGAGAGTTATTTCAAATAGAATGTCGCGGATTTCCTATGGATAATAGGTTGTAACTATAACTATCTACTGGCGACCGCCAGTAGATAATATATATATTACTGTGACTTTACAAATGTTTTCTGACCCGTGAGAAAGGAGCGGCTGCTCCGAAAACGCGTCAGGCGTTTTTGACATGAAATAAAACTTTATGAACCAAGCTGTATGGATTTGGGCTCGGTTTCTTCAGTGTGAAACCACGAAGGATTGTTGGATTTGTAAAGAGGGTGTCGCGCCCTCACCGAAGCCCGCCGCCGTAAGAGGCAGAGCTACTCGCGAGTAAACTGACTGGATATTTAATTATATATATATATATTCACTGAAAAAAACATAGGTTTCAGGGACATTATAGTTAGAAATCAGCATTTAAAAAACCATAGAAATTCACTGAAAAAACCACAGGTTTCAGGGACATTATAGTTAGTTGGACATTTTACTTGTACAAATCCAGAGAAATTCGGCCGTTATAATTAGTTGAGCTAAGTATAACCCGTGCCCCCGCAATGCAAAGCTGATGACATCACATATTACATCACTCATGACATGGTCAGTGACATCACTGATGGCATCACTGATGACATCTCAAATGACATCACTGATGACATCATCCAGTGACTGTGTGTTTCTGTAAAGTTTAAATATGTTTTATATATATATATATAGACCAAGGTGTATTGAAGAATGAGTGGGTGTATGACTGTCTGAATGGATGATTTAGTAGGTGCGTGACTGACTGGATAGGTGAGTGATTAAACGTGTCTTACTGAATGCATGGGTTAGTGACTAAACTGTGTGAATGTCTGTATCAGTCTGTCTGTTGGTGTGTAAGCGGCTGCATGGGTTGGTGAGTAGCTACATTAGTGTCTGTATGGGTTATTGATTGCTTGTCTGAGTATCTGTATGGGTGCCTGAGTGTCTGTGTGGGTGGGTGGGTGGGGTGTGTGTGACTGACTGCATGGATGTGTGAGTGGGTGATTCACTGGGTGTATGGGTTCAAGAGTGCATCTGTCAGGGGCTGTATGGGTGGGTGAGTGTCTGTATGTCTGTGTTGGTGAGTGAATGGATGTCTCAGTGGTACATGTGTGAGTAACTACATATGTGAAAGGCAGTATATGTGAGTGTTGGAGTATATAAATGACTATATGTGAGAGTGAGTGATTGTTAGAGTGGCTGTGTGAATGAGTGTGTGCTTGTGTCAGTGATTGTATAAGAGAGTAAGTATGTGTTAGTATCTGTGTGACTAAGTGAGGTGGTGTGTGTATAACTGTATAGGTGAGTAAATGGGAGTGTGATTGATTCTTTGCATGGCTGACTAGCTGTGTAAGTAACTCCATGGGTGAGTGGCGGTGTGTGAGTGTCTGTATAGGTGTATGAGTGCATATGATAGTGGATGTATTGATGAGTGACTGCATGTATGAGTGACTGTATGGGTGAGTGAGTGGATGTGTGTGTAGACCTAGGAATCAGTGAGTGGGTATGTAGTAACTGGTATTGGTGTGTCTATGGTTTCAAAAATGGTATTCTGTTTTTTGGAGTGGCTGTATCAAAGGTTATATTAGGGTGTGAGGAGGTGCATCAGATTATCACGTGGATGATGTCATCAGTGAAGTAATTTGAGATGTCATCAGTGATGTCATCAGTGATAGCACTGACCATGTCATGACTGATGTAATATGTGATGTCATCAGCAGTGCATTGCGGGACGCGAGTTATACTTAGCTCAACTAACTATTACGGCCTAATTTCTCTGGTTTTGTATGAGTGAAATGTCCAACTAACTATAACGTCCCTGAAACCTGTGGTTTTTTCAGTGAATTTCTAAGGTTTTTTAAATGCTAATTTCTAACTATGCCTACAGAGGTAGGACATGTGCAGAAGCCAGAGAAATGCAGAAAGAGGCAACAGAAGTCCAGAAAGAGGAAGAAAGGTGCAGAAAGAAGCAAGATATATGTAGAAAGAACCAACAGAGGTGCAGAAAGAGGCCTTGTTGCAAAGTCATCCTGTGCCCTGGGCACCCCCCAACTTTTTGCTGACTGGTACTGGTAGTAACGGACTCTGACTGACCCTGAGCTCTTCCTAACCAGGTCCGGAGCCAGTGGTATGCTGAAAGACACTTAGAATACAGTAAAAACACCTACATACACTAGAGTACACTATGGGTTGGGGTACGACTATGATTGGCATGACCTCCCCTGTAAGGCCCTAGTACATAATAGGGCAGGGGGATTAAAACTACCTCTAAGTCCCTAGCATATAATAGGGCATGGCGAATTAGAGGCCAGCAGCCCTTTTCTGCACTTGCATGTGTGCACTGCTGAGCCTGAGGTCAGTTTGAAAGTAGCCCTGTGTGTGCAGAAAGAGGCAAGAGAGGTGCAGAAAGAGGAGGCAAGATAGGTGCAGAAAGAGGGAAGAATGGTGCAGAAAGAGGCAAGAGAGGTACAGAAAGAAGCAACATAAGTGCAGAAAGAAGCAACAGAGGTGCAGAAAGAGGCAACAGGGGTGAAAAAAGAGGGAAGAGGGGTGGAGAAAGAGGCAAGGGGGTGCAGAAAGAAGCAAGAGAGCTGCAGAAAGAAACAAAAGAAGTGGCGACAGAATGAACAGAGGTGCAGAAAGAGGCAAGAGGGGTGCAGAAAGAGGCAAAGGGGTGCAGAAAGAAGCAAGAGGTGCAGAAAGAAACAAAATAAGTACAGAAAAAAGAGCAGAAAGAAGTATCAGAGGTGCAGAAAGAGGCAAGAGGGGTGCAGAAAGAAACAAAAAAAGTGCAGAAAGAAGCAACAGAGGTGCAAAAAGAGGCAAGAGGAGTGCAGAAAGAGGGATGAGGGGTGCAGAAAGAAGCAAGAGAGATGCAGAAAGAAGCAAGCAAAATGCATAAAAGAGCAACAGAGATGCAGAAAGGGGAACATGGGGTGGAGAAAGAGGCAAGAGAGATACAGAAAGAAACAAGAGAGGTGCGGAAAGAAACAATAGAAGTGCAAAGAGAAGGAACAAAGGTGCAGAAAGAGGCAAGAGGGGTGCAGAAAGAAGCAAGAGAGGTGTAGAAAGAAGCAAGAGGAGTGCAGAAAGAAGCAACAGAGGTGCAGAAAGAGGCAAGAGGGGTGCAAAAAGAGGGAAGAGGGGTGCAGAAAAAGGCACGAGAGGTGCAGATAGAAGCAAGAGACGTGCAGAAAGAAACAAAAGAAGTGCAGAAAGAAGGAACAGAGGTGCAGAAAGGGGCAACAGGGGTGCAGAAAGAGGGAAGAGGGTAGAGAAAGAGGCAAGGGGTACAGAAAGAAGCATGAAAGCTGCAGAAAGAAACAAAAGAAGTGCAGAAATAAGGAACAGAGGTGCAGAAAGAGGCAAGAGGGGTACAGAAAGAGGCAAAAGAGGTGCAGAAAGAAGCGAGAGGTGTAGAAAGAAACAAAAGAAGTGCAGAAAGAAGCAACAGAGGTGCAGAAAGAGGCAAGAGGACTGCAGAAAGAGGGAAGAGAGATACAGAAAGAAGCAAGAGAAATGCATAAAAAAGCAACACTTTCAGAAAGGGGGAAGTAGGGTGGAGAAAGAGGCAAGAGGGATACAGAAATAAACAAGAGAGCTGCTGAAAGAAACAAAGAATTGCAGAAAGAAGGAACAGAGGTGCAGAAAGGGGCAACAGGGGTGCTGAAAGAGGGAAGAGGGATTCAGAAATAAACAAGAGAGGTGTAGAAAGAAACAAAAGAAGTGCAGAAAGAAGCAACAGAGGTGCAGAAAGAGGCAAGAGGGGTGAAAAAAGAGGGAAGAGGGGTGCAGAAAAAGACACGAGGGGTGCAGAAAGAAGCAAGAGACATGCAGAAAGAAACAAAAGAAGTGAAGAAAGAAGGAACAGAGGTGCAGAAAGGGGCAACAGGGGTGCAGAAAGATGGAAGAGGGGTGGAGAAAGAGGCAAGGGGTGCAGAAAGAAGCATGAGAGCTGCAGAAAGAAACAAAAGAAGTTCAGAAATAAGGAACAGAGGTGCAGAAAGAGGCGAGAGGGGTACAGAAAGAAGCATAATAGGTGTAGAAAGAAGCGAGAAGTGCAGAAAAGAACAAAAGAAGTGCAGAAAGAAGGAACAGAGGTACAGAAAGAGGCAAGAGGGGTACAGAAAGAAACAAAAGAAGTGCAGAAAGAAGCAACAGAGGTGCAGAAAGAGGCAAGAGGACTGCTAAAAGAGGGATGAGGGGTGCAGAAAAAGGCATGAGGGGTGCAGAAAGAAGCAAGAGAAATGCATAAAAAAGCAACAGATGCAGAAAGGGGGAAGTGGGGTGGAGAAAGAGGCAAGGGGGATCCAGAAATAAACAAGAGAGGTGCAGAAAGAAACAAAAGAAGTGCAGAAAGAAGGAACAGAGGTGCAGAAAGAGGCAAGAGGGGTGCAGAAAGAGGGAAGAGGGGTGCAGAAAGAGGCACGAGGGGTGCAGAAAGAAGGGACAGAGGTGCAGAAAGAAGCAAGAGTAGTACAGAAAGAAGCAACAGAGGTGCAGAAAGAGGGAAGAGGGGTGCAGAAAAGGGCAAGAGAAGTGCAGAAAGAAGCAAGAGAGGTGCAGAAAGAAACAAAAGAAGTGAAGAAAGAAGGAACAGAGGAGCAGAAAGAGGTAAGAGAGGTGCAGAAAGAGGAAGAGGGGTGCAGAAAGAGGCACGAGGGTGCAGAAAGAAGGACAGAGGTGCAGAAAGAAGCAAGAGTAGTACAGAAAGAAGCAACAGAGGTGCAGAAAGAGGGAAGAGGGGTGCAGAAAAGGGCAAGAGAAGTGCAGAAAGAAGTAACAGATGTAGAAAGAGGGAGGAGGGGTGGAGAAAGAGGCAAGAGGGAAGCAGAGAGAAGCAAGAGAGGTACAGACAGAAACAAAAGAAGTTCAGAAACAAGGAACAGATGTGCAGAAAGAGGAAAGAGGAGTGCAGAAAGAGAGAAGAGGGGTGCAGAAAGAGACACAAGTTGTGCAGAAAGAGGCATGAGGGGTGCAGAAAGAAGTAAGAAAGGTGCAGAAAGAAGCAACAGAGGTGCAGAACAAGAGAAGAGGGTTGGAGAAAGAGGCCACAGAAGTGCAGCAAGAAGCAACAGAGATGCAGAAAGGGGGAAGTGTGGTGGAGAAAGAGGCAAGAGGGGTGCAGAAAGAAGCAAGAGAGGTGCAGAAAGAAAAAAAAGAAGGAACAGAGGAGCAGAAAGAGGCAAGAGAGGTGCAGAAAGAGGGAAGAGGGGTGCAGAACGAGGTGCAAGGGTTGCAGAAATAAGGGACAGAGGTGCAGAAAGAAGCAAGAGACCTGCAGAAAAAAGCAACAGAGGTGCAGAAAGAGGGATGAGGGCTGGAGAAAGAGGCAAGAGAAGTGCAGAAAGAAGCAACAGAGATGCAAAAAGGGGGAACCGGGGTGGGGAAAGTGGCAAGAGGGGTGCAGGAAGAAGCAAGAGATGTGCAGAAAGAAATACAAGAAGAGCAGAAAGAAGGAACAGAGGTGCAGAAAGAGGGAACAGGGTGCAGAAAGAAGCACAAGTGGTGCAGAAAGAAGCAAGAGTAGTGCAGAAAGAAGCAACAGAGGTGCAGAAAGAGGCAAAGGGATGCAAAAAGAGGGAAGAGGGGTACAGAAAGTGGCACGAGGGGTGGAGAAAGAAGCAAGAGATGTACAGAAAGAAACAAAAGAAGTGCAGAAAGAAGGAACAGAGGTACAGAAAGAGGCAACAGGGGTGAAGAAAGAGGGAAGAGGGGTGGAAAAAGAGGCAAGGATGTGCAGAAAGAAGCAAGAGAGCTGCAGAAAGAAACAAAAGAAGTGCAGAAAGAAGGAACAGAGGTGCAGAAAGAAGCAAGAGGGGTGCAGAAAGAGGCAAAAGGGGTACAGAAAGAAGTGAGAGTTGCAGAAAGAAACAAAAGAAGTGCAGAAAGAAGGAACAGAGGTGCAGAAAGAGGCAAGAGGGGTACAGAAAGAGGCAAGAGGAGTGCAGAAAGAGGGATGATGGGTGCAGAAACAGGCACGAAGGGTGCAGAAAGAAGCAAGATAGATGCAGAAAGAAGCAAGAGAAAAGCATAAAAAAGCAACAGAGATGCAGAAAGGGGGAAGTGGGGTGGAGAAAGAGGGAAGAGGGATACAGAAAGAAACAAGAGAGGGGCAGAAAGAAACAAAAGAAGTGCAGAGAGAAGGAGCAAAGGTGCAGAAAGAGGCAAGAGGGGTGCAGAAAGAGGGAAGAGGGGTGTGAAAGAGGCAGAAGGGGTGCAGAAAGAAGCAACAGAGGTACAGAAAGAGGCAAGAGCGGTGCAAAAAGAGGGAAGAGGGTGCAGAAAAAGGCACAAGGGGTGCAGAGAGAAGCAAGAGATGTGCAGAAAGAAACAAAAGAAGTGCAGAAAGAAGGAACAGAGGTGCAGAAAGGGGCAACAGGGGTGCAGAAAAAGGGAAGAAGGGTGGAGAAAGAGGCAAGCGGGTGCAGAAAGAAGCATGAGAGCTGCAGAAAGAAACAAAAAAGTGCAGAAAGAAGGAACAGAGGTACAGAAAGAGGCAAGACGGGTGCAGAAAGAAACAAAAGAAGTGCAGAAAGAAGCAACAGAGGTGCATAAAGAGGCAAGGGGACTGCAGAAAGAGGGAAGAGGGGTGCAGAAAGAGGCACGAGGGGTGCAGAAAGAAGCAAGAGAGATGCAGAAAGAAGCAAGAGAAATGCATAAAAAAGCAACAGAGATGCAGAAAGGGAGAAGTGGGGTGGAGAAAGAGGCAAGAGGGATACAGAAATAAACAAGAGAGCTGCAGAAAGAAACAAAAGAAGTGCAGAAAGAAAGAACAGAGGTGCAGAAAGAGGCACGAGGGGTGCAGAAAGAAGGGACAGAGGTGCAGAAAGAAGCAACAGAGGTGCAGAAAGAGGGATGAGGGGTGGAAAAAGAGGCAAGAGAAGTGCAGAAAGAAGCAACAGAGATGCAAAAAGGGGGAACAGGGGTGGATAAAGTGGCGAGAGGGGGTGCAGAAAGAAGCAAGAGAGGTGCAGAAAGAAACAAAAGAAGAGCAGAAAGAAGGAACAGGGGTTCAGAAAGAGGCAAGAGGGGTGCAGAGAGACGGAAGAGTAGTGCAGAAAGATGCAACAGAGGTGTAGAAAGAGGCAAGAGGGGTGCAAAAAGAGGGAAGAGGGGTGCAGAAAGAGGCATGAGGGGTGCACAAAGAAGAACGAGAGGTGCAGAAAGAAGCAACAGAGGTGGAGAAAGAGACAAGGGGGTGGAGAAAGAGACAAGAGAGGTGCAGAACGAAGAAACAGAGGTGCAGAAAGAGGGAAGAGGGATGGAGAAAGGGGTAAGAGAGGTGCAGAAAGAAGCAAGAGAGGTGCAAAAGTAACAAAAGAAGTGCAGAAAGAAGGAACAGAGGTGCAGAAAGAGGCAAGAGGAGTGCAGAAAGAGAATAGGGGTTCAGAAAGAGGCACAAGGGGTGCAGAAAGAAGCAAGAGAGGTACAGAAAGACGCAAGATAAGTGCAGAAAGAAGCAACAGAGATGCAGAAAGAGGGACGAGGGGTGGAGAAAGAGGCAAGAGAAGTGCAGAAAGAAGCAACAGACATGCAGAAAGGGGAAGAGGTGTGAAGAAAGAGGCAAGAGGGGTGCAGAAAGAAGGAAGAGGGGTGCAGAAAGAAACAAAAGAAGTGCAGAAAGAAGGAACAGAGGTGCAGAAAGAGGCAGGAGGGGTGCAGAAAGAGGGAAGAGAGTTGCAGAAAGAGGCAAGAGGGGTGCACAAAGAAGCAAGTGAGGTGCAGAAAGAGGCAACAGAGGTGCAGAAAGAGGCAAAAGAGGTGCAGAAAGTAGAAGAGATATGCAGAAAGAGGCAAGAGAGGCACAGAAAGAAGCAAGAGTGGCTTGCACACCATTAGTACCAATTTAACACCCGCATTTAGCAATAAGTAACCGGTGACCATTCTAGGTTTACAAAGGACCTTCCACCACGCTGTAACACTTGTCGCTGCATTTTTGGTAACGTTTGAGCCATCTGAGCTAGAAACAAGGCTTTTTTGTTCAAATCTGCAGATTAGGCAGCAGATGATGGATTATGTGGCTAATGTTGAAAATGTATAATTGTGCGAAAGTTGGTGCAGCCAAATAGTCAATAATTGGGGAGAGGAGTTGGCCTAACGGCAAGGGCATTCAACCTCCAATCTGGGGAACCGGGTTCGAGTCTCCGCAAGGACGCGCAACATCCTGTGATTCTGGGCAAATCACTTAATCTCCCCGTGCCTAACAAAAATTAATGTGTCTTCATGTAATGCAACTGGTGCTCGTGTAAAGCGCTCTGATACCCAATACCTCCGGGTCAAATTTGCGCTATATAAAACTCTGTAAATAAATAATAATAATTCCAGTGGCCCTGCTCATACCTCTGACTAGGTCCAGAAGTGTTCCTCAGTGATTCCTTCTTTTTTTTGTCTCATTGAGTTGATAGTTTAGTTTCTATGGAAACGAGGAAGACTAAACCTGAGGCTACCACTCCACAACACAGACTACCATACCACATAATTGCTCTCCTCCATAACTCATAATCCCACTCTACATTATTCCTATACACTAAATACCACATACTTTCTAGCCACATAATTTCACTGCGCAATTTACCACATAATTCCACTACACACAACGTGCATCCACTCGACCCCAAAAAACATTAGTACAAATCTTTTACATTTACAACGCCAATAGCTCTAACTCTTGCAAATGTGAGACCTATTAAATTACAAATGCTTCTTTAACTGGTAGTCACGTTTGCAGAGTGGTGGAGAAAGAGGGCTGGGCCTCCAACCAATGCTCAGGAATTCCACTGCGTAGGACTTACACGAGGTACCAGCAGGGCTTCTTGGCCCCCAAAGTCCCTCAGGAGTAAAGTGGACTTCATCCCCCAACCAGTACTGTGCCAGGAGGCACGTTTGCAGAGTGGTGAAGAAAGGGAGGGTGGCCTCCGAAGACCTCTTAGCAATCCCACCGTGTGGGACTTAGTGGAGGTAACAGGAGGGGTAGTTGGCCCCCAAGGACAACCTTGGGGGCCAACTACCCCTCCTATTACCTCCAGTAAGTCCCACACAGCAGCGTTGCTAAGTTCTCATAGCAGGCCACACCCCCTTTCCCCACAACTCTGCAAATGTGCTCCCTGGCACGCTCTTGGTTGGGGATTAAAGTCCACTTCGCTGCTGGGGGTCCTTAGGGGCCAACAAGCCTACCTGATACCTCCAATATGCCCCAGATAGTGTGATTGCTGATAGGTGGACACAGACCATGCCCCCTTTGTCCACCACTCTGCAAACGTGCCTCCTGGCACGCTCTTGGTTGGGGGTGAAGTCCCCTTGCCTCCTGAGGGTCCCTGGGGGCCAACTAACTCACCAGGTATCTCCAGTAAGCCCCACGCAGCTGGATTGCTGAGAGTGGTCCGAGGCCAAGCCCCCTTTATACACCACTCTGCAAATGCACCGCCTGGTGCACTGCTGCTCAGGGGATGAAGTCCACTTGTGTCCTGAGGTCCTCCCAACTTAGAACGCACCAGGAGGCACATTTGCAGAGTGGTGCAGGGAGGGGGCGGGGCCTCCGGTGAGATGCCGGCTTTTCTTTTCTTTTTGCATTTTTTATAAGGGGGGCTGCGTGGCCCCCCTTCTTTTAGTATTTTTTGGGCCCTGGGGACCCCATCCCCCAGGGGCATGCCCTTGTTTATTTTATATTTTTTTATTATTTTTAGGGAGGGGGGGCCGCGTAGCCCCCCTTTCCTAGGCCATTTTCGGCCCCAGGGACCCCATCCCCAAGGCTTGGCCATTTATTTTTTATATTTATTTTTGGAAGGGCGCCGCGTGGCCCCTGGCCAGCCTTTCTTTATTTTTAAAGTTTTGGAGGGGGCCGCGTGGCCCCCTCCTGAGGCCAATTTTGGCCCTGTGGACCCCATCCCCCGGCACCTGGCCTTATTTATTTATTTATTTTATTACAAAAGGGAAGGGGGCCACGTGGCCCCCCCTCCCGGGCCACTTCTGGCCCCGGGGACCCCATCCCCTGGGGTCGGCCCTCACGTTGGGGACCACGGGGGAGCCCCAATGCCCCCGCGGTCCCAGCTAGCTCCCCACCTCCTGCGGGAGCCAGCATTGCTTTTGGGCAAGGGGAACTGCTAACATGCAGCTCCCCTTGCCCAAAAGCAATTCTGCTTTGCTTCTTGGAAGCGAGAGCAGGTTTCAAAGCAGTGTTTGCTCCCGCCCTGCCATAGCAAACAGCAATGTCCCAGGGGTTGGCCCCCAGGACATTGCAGGAGCCGGCCCTGGGGGGTGGTGGTCCCCAGGGCCATCAAGAGCTCCAGGAGGGGGACCGCGTGGCTCCCCTCCGAACATGTAATTAGCCCGGGGAGGTGGTGGTCCTGGGGGCAGTGTGGGGGGCTCGAGCCCCCATACTTTGATTTTGAAAATAGCCCCGGAAGGTGGCGGTCCCCGGGGCTGCGGGGGGCCACGTGGCCCCCCGCATTTAAATCATGTAGCCCCAGGGAGGTGGTAGTCCCCGGGGCGTGGGGGGGCCCCGCGAAGCCCCCCGCACAAAAATGTAAATGCCCCGGGGAGGTGGTGGTCCTTGGGGCAGCGTGGGGGGGGCAGGAGCCCCTCCCATGCATTTTAAATAAAAAAAGTCCCAGGGGAGGTGGCGGTCCCTGGTGCTCTGGGGGCCCCATGTGCCCCTGCTAATTAATTGGGCATTTCCCCCGGGACCTGGCCCACCCGGAGGCTGATATAAAACGAAGCACGGGAGCCCGCACTTCATTTTTTTAAAATAATTTTGGCCAGATTCGCGCACCCAGCGCGAATTTGGCTGTATTTTTAAAATAAATGCTTTTTTTGGCCCTGGGGGTCCTTGTGATGTCACTGACCATGTCATGAGTGATGTAATATGTGACATCATCAGCAGTGCATTGCGGGGGCGCGAGTTATAGTTAGCTGAACTAACTATAACGGGGAATTTCACAGGTTTTGTACGAGTGCAATGTCCAACTAACTATAACTGTCCCTAAAACCTATGGTTTTTTCAGTGAATTTGTAAGGTTTTTTAAATGCTAATTTCTAACTATAACGTGCCTGAAACCTATGGTTTTTTCAGTGAATATATATATATATATATACACTGCTCTTCATCTGAAACTTGGGAACTAGCCCGGGTTGCCTCCTCTTCTTCTTTTTAAAAAAAATAATAATTTATGTCGCACACTAAGGGGCCGATTCTGATGCGGGTTGGAAAAGCTTCCCGACCGAATCGGTTGGGAAATGGTGTCCGACCCACTCGGATCGGGAAAGTCCGACCGGCGGAGTAGGATGCATCCGGATGCTTCCAGATACGATTTGGTTGAACTCCCACTGACTTCAATGGAAACATTTGTTCCTAACCGCATCAGAATTGGGCCCTCGGTCGGGAAGACACGTTCCCGATCCGATTTGAAGGAGCAAATGCCGTTAGGAGGCCTTCCTAACCGCATCAGAATCAGGCCCTCGGTCGGAAGCTTTTCCAACCCGCATCAGAATCGGGCCCTAAGCCTCTAAAGGGCATTTATTATATATAGAATGCCCCTTTTATGGCTCAATACATTAAAAATGTAAATATTAAATGAAGACAGCCCATGGTTTAGCTAAATGTTATATGCGGCGATGAAGTCGACTCTACCCCATGTTTTGTGCAATAATTTATTGACATGTTAGGCACAAACTCCCTCTTTAACTTACGGAGCGGCTATCCAATTTTTATTTCCCCCTGTATTTCCAACCCCTTGTACTACTCTGTGGACACTGCTTTCACTATTCTGTGGATGTTGTTCTTCATTTAAAGTGTTTACTTTTTTTAACTTTATTTTCCCCCAAACTCGCGGTAGTTTCGACCGCACCTAAACTCACTGATTTTCTGAGAGCTGCCCCCTTCATTGGCACGCACTGTGTGATACGTGTCACATGGCAATACACCTGCATTATCGGCGCATCGCCTCACGCCGCACACTAGCAGCTGCTCGGAGGGACATTACATCTACTAGTATACCATACAGTTCCATAGAACCCTTCGTATGCTAAGATTGTTAATCATTTCGAAGAAACCATTGCCTACATATATGTGTAACTATATAGATATTACGCACATTAAGAACTGCTGCATTGTTTTCGTGGCTGAAGCAAAAAAATATCCCGCAGTCAGCATGTGTAGGGGAACAGAAGGCACACCATGCCTGCATCAAAGAAGCAGAAGGCGAAAAAATCACCCACACTTTTTGCCGTAGAACATTATTTTCAACAGGGCTTTTAATTATTTTTGATAAAGTTTTGTATTCTAAATGCCTCCATAGTGAATTGGGAGTAAGGTTTGCATTTGGTGTTTTACACACAACTCGTTCATTCTTTGCAAAATGTATTTGTATTTCTTCTAGCTTTCGGTTGTTTGTCTTTCTGCCTGTCTTTTTCTTTATTCCTAAGAGTGTTTTTTGTTATTCGCTTCCCACCGGTCTTTCTGTTATCATCTCAGTCTGGTTTCACTCCATTTCCCTTTTATGCTAGTATCTGTCATTCTGCCATCCACTAGTTGCAAACGTTTTTCAATCTATGTATTTTTCTATTTGCCCTCCCCTCTATCTAGAAGCCTGTCTTCTGCTTTTTAAGTCTTTCAACCGACCTATCTTTCCCCCTTTTATCATCCGCTGCACATCAGTAGCGCTTGCCTTTTCAACATTTTCTATCTGCTTTTCTTGTTTTCTCACCGTCTGCCCGACTCTCCTATGTTCAAGCTGTGCATGGCTGCCCGAATGTGTGGTTGCCATTTTCTGTCTGAGTTCCCATCCGCTTGTTATTCCATTTGTCTTTTGCCGAATTTCTTTTTACCCTTTTGTGTCTGTGTGACGTTTGCCCATTCTCTGTCCTACTGCTTAATGGTTGTTTTACTTTTCAGTCTGTCTTTCATCATTTTTCTATTCGTTTGTCTGCTTGGTTAAACCTATTTTTTGGCTTTTTTTAACTGCCTGTTTTTTTTATATTATTGTATATGTCCATTATCCTGCCTTTCTTCATTTTCCCCTCTTGGTTTACTTGTGTGTATCCCTTCTTTAACTGTCTGCCTGCCTTGTTGTCATTCTCTGTTTGCTTTTACTTTTTCCATAGCTAGCTTTTCTCCGCCTTTTATCTGCCTTCCTGTGTATCTTTGCTGCGTGGCACCTGTCCATCTGAATATTCGTTCATCCTTTTGCCTTTTTTTCTTTCTGCCTGCCTCCGCTTTAGCCATAGTTCACTGTAACTGTCTCTTTGTTGTGATTTTAATTTTTTTATCTGCGTGTTTCCCTTGTTACCTTTGTTTCTGTCTGTCTTTTCTCATTTTCTATCTATCTTAATCTTTTCTGCCTGCCTTTTGTGACAGTTGACCACTCTGTCTCTTTTCCCCTCCTGCCCCTCTGCCCATCTTTTCCCATTTTCTATGTGTGCATATTCTCTGTTTTCTACTTTACTTGCCTTTTTTGAACACTCCAACTGTCAGCCTCCTCACGCCCCTTGCCTTTTCTATATGTTCCTGTTTTATTCTCATTATATATATTTTTTTCTAATTCTCCCGCTTGTTTTGTACCTAACTCTAAACATTTGTGAAGTCATGCCATCTTGTCCCCGAGCTCTTTGGTAAAATGCATGTAGATGCTTAGCAAGTGACAGTACCGCAGGACAGGCTTCTGCAATGGTTTACAAGGCTCACGTCATGAGTCAGAGGGACCTGAAGACAGACCGGCATTTCACAGCGCATATGTGCCCACACCGCGTACCTCTCCACTCCCTGCAGCAAGCACGCCAGTGGTGGACCCTAAGATTCTAGAGAAGCAAATGGTACTGCGTGGATCAATATGTCATAAGCCTCTTTTTGCACCTCTGTTGGTTCTTTCTGCACTGCACCTCTTTTGCAAATTTCTGCACCCCTCTTCCCTCTTTGTCCACCTCTCTTGCTTCTTTCTGCACTTCTCTTGCTTCTTTCTGCACTGCTCTTGCTTCTTTCTGCACCTCTCTTGCAAATTTCTGTATCCCTCTTGCCTCTTTCTGCACCCCTGCACCCCTATTCCCTCTTTCTGCACCTTTCTTGCCTGCTTCTGCACTTGTCTTGACTCTTTCTGCTCCTCTGTTGCTTCTTTCTGCACTTCTCTTGCCTCTTTCTGCACCCCTCTTGCCTCTTTCAGCAACTCTGTTGCTTCTTTCTGCACTTCTCTTGCTTCTTTCTGCATCCCTCTTGCCTCTTTCTGTACCCCTCTTGCCTCTCTGTGCACCTCTCCTGTCTCATTCTGCACCTCTCTTGCCTTTTTCTGCAGTTCTCTTGCCTCTTTCTGCACCTCTTTTACTTCATTCTGCACTTCACTTGCCTCTTTCTGTACCCCTCTTGCCTCTTTCTGCACCTCAGTTGGTTCTTTCTGCACTGCTCTTGCTTCTTTCTGCACCTCTGTCCCAAATTTCTGCATCCCTCTTGCCTCTTTCTGCAGCCCTCTTCCCTCTTTCTGCACCTCTCTTGCCTCAGTCTGCCCACCTGTTCCCTCTTTCTGCACCCCTTTTGCCTATTTCTGCAACTCTCTTGCCTCTTCCTGCAGTTCTCTTGCCTCCTTCTGCACCTCACTTGCCTCTTTCTGCACCTCTGTTGGTTCTTTTGCACTGCTCTTGCTTTTTTCTGCACCTCTCTTGCAAATTTCTGCACCCGTCTTGCCTCTTTCTGCACCCCTCTTACCTCTTTCTGCACCTCTCTCTCACCCCTGTTCTCTCTTTCTGTACCTATTTTGCCTGTTTCTGCAAGTCTCTTGCCTCTTTCTGCAGTTCTCTTGCCTCCTTCTGCACCTCTGTTGCTTCTTTCTGCACTTCTCTTGCCTCTTTCTGCACCCTGTTGCTTCATTCTGCACTTCTCATGCTTCTTTCTGCACCTGTCTTGCTTCTTTCTGCACCTCACTTGCCTCTTTATGCACTTCTCTTGCTTCTTTATGCACTTCTCTTGCTTCTTTCTACACCTCTGTTGCTTCTTTCAGCAATTCTCTTGCCTCTTTCTGCACTTCTCTTGCCTGTTTTTACACCTCTCTTGCCTCTTTCTGTACCTCTCCTACCTCTTTCTGCACCTCACTTGCTTCTTTCTGCACCCCTCTTGCCTTTTTCTGCACCCCTCTTCCCTCTTTGTGCAACTCTCTTGCCTCTTTCTACACCTCTCTTCCCTCTTTCTGCACCACTCTTGCCTCTTTCTGTACCTCTGTTGCTTCTTTCTGCACTTCTCTTGCCTCTTTCTGCACCCTTCGTGCCTCTTTTAGCACCTCTGTTGCTTCTTTCTGCACTTCTCTTCCTTCATTCTGCACCCCTCCTGACTCTTTCTGTATCCCTCTTGCCTCTTTGTGTACCTCTACCACCCCTTTCTGCACCCCTCTTGCCTCTTTTTGCACCTCTGTTGGTTCTTTCTGCACTGCTCTTGCTTCTTTCTGCACCTCTATTCCAAATTTCTGGATCCCTCTTGCCTCTTTCTGCACCCCTCTTCCCTCTTTCTGCATCTCTCTTGCCTCAGTCTGCCCACCTGTTCCCTGTTTCTGTACCCCTTTTGCCTGTTTCTGCAACTCCCTTCCCTCTTTCTGCAGTTCTCTTGTCTCCTTCCGCACCTCTGTTGCTTCTTTATGCACCCCTCTTGCAAATTTTGGCACCCCTCTTGCCTCTTTCTGCACCCCTCTTGCCTCCTTCTGCACCTCTGTTGCTTCTTTCTGCACTGCTCTTGCTTCTTTCTGCACCTCTTTTGCCTGTTTCTGTACATCTCTTGCCTCCTTCTGTACTCAAATGGGAAGTGCAAGCTGTCAAGTTTAAAGGTCTGCGTGCTCTCGTGACTGAGGTATATGTCTACTTGTATATGTATTCTTACATGTGTTATGCATCTGAAGATGGTAGCTTAAAAAGCGGGTAACTTCTCCTATAGGTGGTCAAATCTTCTCAGTTCTGCTCTGTCATTCGGTTGCACAGGCAGACATGTCTTATGTATATATGTGTTATAGAGCCCCTCAAATATACTATTGAGTACAATGTGCCCTGTATTGTGAGCAGAAAGAAATGCATACGCATTCTTTTACACAAATTTACAGAGTATGCTGTTTGAAACACAGGTATTCAAGTGTTTGTATGTTTATTTTAATTTAACATGTCACTAGGTAAAAGCATAGACACGCATGCATACCTTCACAAACTTGGTCAGACTTACAACAGTGATATGCTTAGGATTGCTGTTTTATATTTGGTAGGCCTAACATTCTGAGCAGTCGATTAATAGTGAACCTTCAAGAGAAAAGTGAGGTTTAAGACATCTTCGGAGAAGGATTAGTGATTAGGGTACTCTGTATGAGTCTGTTGTAAGGTACAGTCAAAGTAGGCCTCTTTCTGCACCTCTGTTGGTTCTTTCTGCACATCTCTTGGTTCTTTCTGCACCTTTCTTCCTCTTTCTGGACTTCTGTTGCCTCTTTCTGCACTCCTCTTTGCGCCTTTCTTCATCTTTCTGCACATGTCCTACCTATGTAGGCATATTTAGAAATTAGCATTTAAAAACCTTACAAATTCACTGAAAAAAACAGAGGTTTCATGGACGTTATAGTTAGAAATTAGCATTTAAAAAACCTCAGAAATTCACTGAAAAAACCACAGGTTTCAGGAACGTTATAGTTAGTTGGATATTTTGCTCGTACAAAACCAGAGAAATTCGGCCGTTATAGTTAGCTGAGCTAACTATAACTCGCGCCCCCGCAATGCACTGCTGATGACGTCACATATTACATCACTCATGACATGGTCAGTGACATCACTGATGACATCATCCACGTGATCATCTAATGCACCTCCTCACACCCTAATATAACCTCTGATACACCCCCTCTAAAATACAGACTACCATTCTAGAAACCATAGACACACCAATACCAGTTAGTACATACCCACTCACTGATTCATAGGTCTACACACACATCCACTCACTCACCCATACAGTCACTCATACACGCAGTCACTCATCAATATAGCCACTGAAATATGCACTCATACACCTATACAGATACTCACACAATGCCACTCACCCATAGAGTTACTCACACACCTAGTCAGTCATGCAAATAATCAATCACACTCCCATTTACTCATCTATACAGTTATACACACACCACCTCACTTATTCATACAGATACTAACACATACTTACTCTCTTATACAATCACTGACACAAGCACACACTCATCCATACAGCCACTCTCACAATCACTCACTCTCACATATAGTATTTATATAGTCCAACACTCACATATACTGCCTTTCACATATGTAGTTACTCACACATGTACCACTGAGACATCCATTCACTCACCAACACACCCATACACACACTCACCCACCATACAGCCCTTCACAGATGCACTCTTGAACCCGTACACCCAGTGAATCACCCACTCACACATCTATGCACAGAGTCACACCCCCCACCCACCCACACAGACACTCAGGCACCCATACAGATACTCAGACAACCAATCAATAACCCATATAGACACTCATGTAGCTACTCACCAACCCATGCAGCCGCTTACACACCAACTGACAGACTGATACAGACATTCACACAGTTTAGTCACTAACCCATGCATTCAGTATGACACGTTTAATTACTCACTTATACAATCAGTCACGCACCTACTAAATCATCCATTCAGACACTCATACACCCACTCATTCTTTAATACACCCTGGCATATATATATTATAAAAAACATATTTAAACTTTGCAGAAACACACAGTCACTGGATGATGTCATCAGTGATGTCATCAGTGATGTCATTTGAGATGTCATCAGTGATGTCACTGACCATGTCATCAGTGATGTAATATGTGACGTCATCAGCAGTGCATTGCGGGGGCGCGAGTTATAGTTAGCTCAACTAACTATAACAGCCGAAATTCTCTGGTTTTGTACGAGCATAATATCCAACTAACTGTAACGTCGCTGAAACCTGTGGTTTTTTCAGTGAATATATATATATATATATATATATATATATATATATATATAAATATGGATATATATAATTATTCATTAAAAAACAAAGATTTAGGTGAAGTATGTAATTGTACATGCCCCAGTCATGCATGGCCAAAGGTGTCAGGCCCTGCACTCAACCCCCCATGAGCAGCCACACCCACTGTGCATGTCTTCTAGCCATGCATAGCATGGGCTTGGGTGCAAGGCCTAGCCCATGGCTGGCCCTGCACCCCACCCATCAGAGGCAGTCACCCCATTGCCACGCATGGTTTTTGACTGTGTGCAGCATGTGGTTGGTCACAGGGCTGGGCCAGCGGCCAGGCCCTGCACTCAACCCCCATGGGCAGCCACCTGCACTGCACACGGTCTTTGACTGTAAGCAGCATGGGTTAGCTGCAGGGCCATTACATGCCAACCGGCCACAGAAACTCACACTTCACCTTTTTTCTATGGTTTTCCAATCCTGCAGGACTCTCGTGGGAGTCTGCGTGGTGCCTGCTGTCTCATGGGACTTTTTCAAGAGCAAGGGAGTCCCACTGACTCCTGCGAGAGTCCATTGTGATCATGGCAACTCAGATTATTTTTTTCTTTTATATGGCCCCACAAGGTTCAGGTGGTCAGGGTACCCCTACCCTGACCCCCTAGACCTTATTTTGTTCATTTTCAGGTCACAGGGACCGATCCTCTATGATCTGAAATGGCTGCCATAACATTTTATTCATGTTGCGGCCAGCCAATCAGAGTCTGAGCTTTTTGGAAACTTTTGTGAAGAATCATCAAACAATGCCAAACATACAATAACCACAGTGGGAATGTCAGTTACATGAGCCTCATTCTACACAATCAAGGTAAACTGCTGTTACTATTTGAAAAGATGAACATACCTTCTTTATGCACTTTCATATAATATGGTAATATAATTGGCACATATGTGTTCTAGAAAGAGGTAAAGAACTAGTTAAGCATGCAGTCTAAACACATTTATGACACACAGGAAATGTGAGAAACTTACACTGTTTTCAGCTTTATCTCTAGAGCTTTCAGTTTGTGCCCAGTTAGAAATAGGGTCTCTAGTTGTCAGTGGTTTGCACCCTGTCCAAGTAGGGACTCTCACTTTTGTTAGGGTAAGGGAGTCACACAGCTAAGATAACCCCTGCTCAGCCCCTTGGTAGCTTGGCACGAGCAGTCAGGCTTGTATTAGAGGCAATGTGTGAAGCATTTGTACATACGCACACAGTAATACAGTGAAAACACTACAAAAGGAGTCCACACCAGTGGACCCGTTGATAAAATAGCCAATATTTTTCTGAATAAAACAAGACCAAAAATGACAAAAATTCAACATACACAAGTCACGTATCACTTTTCAAAGATTAAGTAAGTTCAGTCCATAGAAGCCTATGGATGGGTTTCTTTTAGCACAAAGTACCTTGGATGCACCAAAAATCAAAAGACAAAAAAGGTGCAGGTGAGGTGAGGCACAGGAAAAGCAAAGCTATGTGTCAGTTCCTTACTCCACAGGGGAGGTGATGCATTGGTTTCTCACTGATAGGAGAGATGATGCATTGGTTTCTTATTGCTAGGCAGGGGGAGGTGATACTTTGGTTCCGTACTGTCAGGGGAGGTGATGCATCAGTTCCTTACTGGAAGGGGAGGTGATGAGATGATCTCCGGACACTCTGCCTTGGTTCCTTACTGCAGTGCTGCGTCGATGAACTATCAGCATCGAGGGACGATGCGTCAAATGTCCAGACAAGCTGCGTCGTTGTGGCAATGCAGGTGCTGCATCGATTTTCCAGCCACAAGCAGGTGCTGCGTTGGAGCGGGTGCCACGGATGTCGGTGACACGGTGCTTGAGACTCGCGCTGCAGCAATTTTTCCGACAAGCTGCAACGGCAAGCTGGGGCCTGCATTGAAAGCTGTGGTTGATGTGCCGATTAGGAACCATGCTACGCTGGTAGTCGATGCATACATTTTCTCCTTAGGTCACCAGATTCTTCTTCTAAGGGCCCAGGAACAGGATTTGGCACTACTTGGAACGTCACAACTCTCAGCAGTAGAGCCCAGGCACTGGTAGGTGAAGTCTTTAAATGATAACTTCATAAAAAGATTTACTTTTAAATTGTGAGTTCAGAGATCCCAAACTTCAAATCTCTATCTGCTCCCAATGGGAAATTGCACTTAAAAGATATGTCAAGGCAGTCTCCATGTTACCCTACGGGAGAGATAGTCCTTGCAGTAGTGAAAAACGAAATTTGCGCCTAAGGCAAGCCCGTCTGCGCCCGTCCGCGACCCAACCGCAGCCAGCGCCAGGAACCCTGGTTCTCCGGGGCCTCACCGCTACGACTCAGCCACCCTCCACGCACTCAATCCCGGAAGACACGCCGACTGCGCAAAATCCTAGCCGAACACCACCCATGGGCAGTTCTCATGCAAACCCTGCCGCAGATCCTTCACCACCGACAAGGCTCCTGCAGCCGCCAAAGGCCCGCCTGATGCACGCACCACCGAAACCCTGACTTGCATCCTTCTCAACGTGCGCTCCCTGCACCGACACGCCGTAGAAATCTGGGACCTGATCGACACCCTCTTGCCCGACGTCGCCTTCTTCACGGAAACCTGGACCAACGCCTCCTTCGGCCCCGACATCGCCACGGCCATTCCCGACGGCTAAAAGATCCAGAGAAAGGACTGCCCGCACTGCCCAGGAGGAAGACTCGCCATCGCACACAAGACCCCCCTCCGACTCTCCACATCCAGCACGAGTGACCCCCACTCCAACACAGAACACCTCCACTTCCAGATCCAGACCAGCCCCAGGACCACGCTACGCGGCACCCTCATCTACAGACCGCCAGGACCTCGCACCCAGCCCGCAACTGCCATCGCCGAGCTCGCCGCACCCCACGCCATCACCTCCACGGACTACATTCTACTCGGGGACCTGAACTTCCACCTCGACAACAGCAATGACCCCGACTCCACCACTCTCCTCGACAACCTCACCAACCTAGGACTGAAGCAGCTCGTCAACACGCCCACCCACAGAGCGGGTCACACCCTCGACCCCATCTTCGCGGGAGGAACTAACATCCGGTTCTGCCACACCACCCAGCCCATCTGGACGGACCACCACTGCGTCCACTTCACCTTCAACACCACCACCACAGCCAAGCCCGCCCCGCGCCCGCCACGATGAAACTGGAGCAAGATCACAGAGGAACACCTCAACATCACCCTCCGATAAAACCCCCCCAGAGCCACGACCGACACCAACTACGCAGTGAAGGAATTTCACCGCTGGCTCTCCTGCTGCGCCGACAAGCTGGCAACCCTCCGCCACCCGGCCAAACATAACCCTCTGAAGGCAGCCTGGTTCACCACAGAACTTCAAGAAGCCAGATGCACCTGCAGATGCCTAGAGAAAACCTGGTGAAACCATAAAACCACGGAAGCACGGAACAACCACAAGAGCGCCCTGAAGGAATACCACCAGCGCATAAGAGACACCAAACGGACCTTCATAAGAGACAAAGTCCAGACCAACGCGACCAACGTCAAGGAACTGTTCAACGTCATACAGCAGTTCACAAAACCCACCTGCGAAGCCACGGACGTCACACCTTCCCAGGAACTCTGCGACAAGCTCAGCTCCTACTTCCATCTGAAGATCAAGGCCCTCTACGACAACTTCAGCAAACCAGCACCGGACACCACCCCCCTACGCACCGCCGCTGATAAGCCAACCATTACGTCCTGGGATCCTGCAACCGTCGAACTCATCACCGCAACCATAAAGAAAACTCACTCAGGAGCCCCAACGGACCCCTGCCCACTGCACATCTTCCACAGGGCCGCCGCTGTCATCGCACCCGAACAAGGACGGACGATCAACACCTCCCTCAGATCCGGCATCTGCCCAGATGACTGGAAACGGGCAGAGGTGAAACCCCTCCTCAAGAAACCAACGGCCGACCCAACAGACCTGAAAAACTACCGGCCCATCTCTCTCCTCCCCTTCACGGCCAAAGTCACCAAGAGACTCGTGAACGCCCAGCTGACTGCCTTCGTCGAAGAGAACTCCATCCTAGACACCTCCCAGTCCAGATTCCGCACCAACCACAGCACCGAGACCGCCCTGCTCGCCGCCACTGATGACATCCGCATGCTACTAGACCAGGGACACACTGCGGCCCTCATCCTTCTAGACCTCTCCGCAGCCTTCGACACCGTCTCACATCACACGCTTGCAGCCAGACTTCACGACGCGGGGATACAAGGAGCCGCCCTCGACTGGATCCAGTCCTTCCTCTCTGGCAGATCCCAGAGGATTCGACTCCCTCCCTTCCTCTCCGAACCCATGGAAATCAACTGCGGAGTACCCCAAGGATCATCACTCGGCCCCACGCTCTTCAACATCTACATGGCCCCCCTCGCCGCCATCGTCAGATAGCATGGGCTCAGCATCGTATCCTACGCCGACGACACCCAGCTCATCCTCCGACTCACGAAGAATCCCGAAGTCACCAGACTCTGCTTCCAGGAAGGAATGAAAAACGTGGCAGCCTGGATGCAAGACAGCTGTTTGAAGCTCAACTCAGAGAAGACCGAGGTCCTCATCCTCGGACCCTGCACCTCCGCCTGGGACAACACCTGGTGGCCCTCCACCCTCGGGAACCCACCCACCCCGACAGACCACGCTCGGAACCTCGGCATCATCCTTGACTCCTCCCTCTCCATGAACCGCCAGATCAACGCCGTCGCTTCCACTAGTTTCAACTGCCTTCGCATCCTCCGTAAGACCTTCAAATGGATCCCCCCCAACTGCTGAAAGATCGTCACCCACGCACTCATAACCAGCAGACTGGGCTACGGCAACGCCCTCTACGCTGGAATCAACAGAACTCTTCTACGCAAACTACAAACCATCCAGAACGCCGCAGCCAGACTCATCCTCGGGACTCTGCGTCACAAGCACATGACCCAACACCTACGAGGCCTCCACTGGCTCCCCGTCGAGAAGAGGGTCACCTTCAAACTCCTCACCCACACCTACAAATCCCTCAGCAACATCGGACCCAAATACCTCAACGAGAGAGTAGCTTTCCACGTACCCAAGAGGAACCTCTGCTCCGCCGACCTCGCCCTGGCCGAGGTCCCCCGCATCTGCAGAACCAAAACCGGCGGGAGAGCTTTCTCCTACATCGCTGCCAAGACCTGGAACAAGCTCTCTGTGAACATCAAACGCTCCCCGACCCTGCACACGTTCAGGAAGGACCTCAAGACCTGGCTATTCGACTGATCCGGAGCCGCTCCCCCCCCCCAGCACCTTGAGACCCTCACGCTTTACAAACCCCTAATTGATTGTTTGATAGTATTTCACTATTAGGCCATGTAAAACACACCGTACATGTCCTACCTTTTAAATTCACTCCACCCTGCCCATGGGGCTGCGTTGGGCCTATCTCAAGGGTGACTTACATGTAGTAAATGGAATGCTTGGGACTGGCAAGTTGGAACACTTGCCAGGTTAAAATGGCAGTTTAAAACTGCACACACAGACACTGCAGTGGCAGGTCTGAGGCAGATTTGCAAGGCTACTCATGTGGGTGGCACAATCAGTGCTGCAGGTCCACTAATAGCATTTGATTTACAGGCCCTGGGCACACCTTTATTAGAGACTTACTAGTAAAACCAATATACCAACCATGGATAAACCAATCACCAATACAATTTACACAGGGAGCACTTGCACTTTAGCACTGGTCAGCAGCCCTAAAACCAGCAGAAACGAAATGCAGCACACAGTCATAAACCAGGAGGCCAGAAGCAAAAAGACAGGGGAAATCACACCAAAGATGCCAGGTCTAACATGCCCCATCACAAACATGTGGAGGCAACTACTATCCAAAGGATCTATTATACAATAGTCAAATGCAAAAACAAACAATACTGAAAACAACATCTACAAAACAAACACTTTCAGGCAGTGCAGCACTAAAGCATATAATGTATCTCCCTCTTATGAACACCCACCTGATTAACTAGAGCCAATAAGTTGACATTATCCACTAAACAAGGGTCATATGTGGCATTAACACAGTACTCAAACACCCCATCCTGGAAAACACAAAACACTTTTCAGAAATGCAGAATGAAGTGTGAAATTTTGCACACCATCATGAACACTCACCCACAACCTGAATATCTTGAGGCAACTCAGTTTACAGTATCCACTACACAAGGGTCAAATTCAGCATGAAACAATACAGAAACACACTATCCGGAAAAAGGAAACACGTTTTAGTTATGCAGGATGAAATAAAGGGTGAAATTAAACTATGGGGGGGGGGGGCATCACTTCTTTGTGTTGTTTTGGAAGGGAGCAGGGTTGTACTGGCCTAAAGGGCAATCTGGCAGTAGCAGAAGGCCTTATCTAGCAGGTCTGTGTGTGGGCTGGTTTGTAGGCTCTTCATAGAGTTGTTTATGGTCTGGTTGGCCATTACCTACTGTTGATTTACCAGGCATTACCACAAACACTGCCTCCTGATATATTCTTTTGAAAATTCCTTTAGTGTTCGCCCTAGAATTCAGGTTGCTAGACCTGCTGACAGTAAGGTTTTAGTCAGTGTGCAAACCCAAGGAGGAAAACTAGTTGGACTGTAACCACACCACAACCCACTGAGCAATGATTGGTTGAGTGAGTGAGATGTATTTCATGTAACAAACACTCCTATGAGAAATCCTAGGTATAACTAGTGGATCCCAAGCCCTCTGTCATTAAAGAAGAGCACAATCAAGAACACTAGAAAATGAGTGCTACATTTTAAAGATGTATTTTTAAAATCCAAATCCTATCCTAGTACGCACAATGTGAATTGTTACTATAAAAAAGATAAACAGAATGGTAGCTACAACGTTTAACAGAAGTCTGAACAGCGAATAATACTCCAATATATTTGATGTTTAACTTTACAACAATATCACTCTCGTTCTTTTATTCACTTAGCTATTCTTAGCACTAAAATGAAAACATAATATGAGATTCAGAGACTGCTCACACCTGTCTACCTGTTTGAACAATAAGGTTTCATGTTCATTTTAATAGCAGGGCCTACTATTCTCATCTTGTCCTAGCAACTGGGTTGATAAGAGCAGCCAGTGAAGGCTAAATGCCCTCTTGTTAGCCTTCAGCAAAAATAGGTGATGTGATTCTGCATGGCCTGTCTCATCTGTGTGTCGCCTGGCAGAAGGTCCCCTTTCTAGCCCTTCACATCCGGGGGCTTATTTATGAGCCCCTTGCGGCACTTTTAAGCTGCTGGTCCGTCACTTTGTTGATGCACTGACGGCGTAAATAATGCACCACCTTGTGCCATATTTAGAAAGTGATGCATCTAGGCAGATGCGTCACTTTGTAAACCCCTGAGCTACATTGTACCTGCGACAGGTATAATGTATGCAGGGTCGGCGTTCCCACGCAAGAAAGCCTCGTAGAAGTGGCGCAGTGAAACCTATCAGATTTCACGGTGCCACTTCTAGGACGCCACTGCGTCAAAACCTTACGCCTGGCTCATAGCAGGCATAAGGGTGATGCAGTGCAATAGATATAGGCCTCCCCCATGCATTGCTGGAGTTGAATCATGCTTACGAAACAACTCCAGCAATGTGTGGGTTTTGCGCTGACAGATAAGTCAGGATTCCTGAAGTATCTGTCAATCCTTGCAAACATTAAGCGCCGTACAGTAAATACGGCGCAGCCATGGTGGCGCAAGGAGTGTGCACTGAAAAGTGTTGCATCGCTGTTTTACCACAGCGATGCAACACTTTTCATAAACAAGGCCCTGAGTGCTTAACTTATATAACATTATTGAGTAATTGTCGAATGTTTCAGAATAAACAAATAGCCCAAAGGAGCCTCATGCCCTTACTCGAGCAAACTTGATTATCACGCTGAAAAGAAAAATGAAATTAAACAAATATGCACTACTCATTAATCACAAGCTCGCACTTTTAAACAATTAAGAAGTGTCATCTAAAAGGGGGATATGTAGAAGAGAAAAAAACACATTAACCATAACACTGCATGCTGTCTCCCATAGCTTGCAAGACACATATACAGTATGGCTTTATAAAGTCAGAACTTTCCCGATTTCCTACGGTCAACCACCTTTTTTCCTTGAAAGGAGGAATTTTTTGGTGCTCAGGCCCATTTTCTGGTCCAAAGAAGGAGAAATACAACCGCGCCAATTTTTCTTCAAGAAACACAAATAATGCATTGTGTTTCTGGGAAAAGGGGCATTGAGAAACGGTGTAACTTTTCATTGGTAGGGGAGACCAGATCATGCCTTTTTTTATTGCCCCATCTCAAGATCGAAAAAATCATCCATGGTGTCTAGTTGAAGTACCAGATGATTGGATCTTACTGCGATCACCTGGCACTTTACTGAACAGGAGAGGTATTGCTGGAAACCTGAGAGTTTCAGCCCCTTGTCTCACACTTCATCACGAGCACAGAAAACAGGGCTCTTTTCAGCCCCCTCCGTGCCTGTGGGGAAACCAGGAGACAATGTGTCGTGCAGCTGACGTCACTTCGTCTGTCACATGATCGCATCACTTGTAGAACTCAACACCCCCTCAGCTGGAGTAGAAGGGTCTTCCACTTTAACCGAGGTGGGTATGCCACGGGAGGTGGGGAGGCACCAGAGCAGCAAGAAAAAGCAGCTGCGCTGGTGCTTCATTCAGTGGCTTGACCTCGAAGTCAACAGCACCCAGCTGAGAGCACTGATGACGTGCAATTCACATCAATAGCACCGAACCAGTTAAAGGTCATACCACCGTCTGTGAATTTATCTGGTTTGGAAAGCGAATTAATGGCAACTCTAGATCTGCCAAATGTTTTTAGGGGTTTCAAGGGCCTCCCATTTTTAATCTCCGCCCCTTTCATGATAATCTCCTGAAGTGGCTTTTCTGTTGGCTCTCGCCTAAGCCAGACTGTTAAGTGATTTAAGTTCCTAGGTAGTAGTTTCTCCATTCTTGAAATCTTTCCAGAATGAGTGGTTTTACATTGTGGCCCTTGATATATTCGTGAGGCAGTGTCACACTGGTTTCCGATAGGATTGTTCTGCCTTTGTTTGATCCAGGCTCCTCTAATGGGCTTCACATATTCGCCTATTAAGAGTTCTGTTGTGTGACTCATATTTTTTTTATTATTGACCGTCCAGTAGAGGAAAGAAGCGTACAATAGCTACATTGAGTCACTAGGTTCCTCTGGCTGTCTTGGAACTATCTGTCTTTGGGGCAGTTGGCTTCTGCCTGGTTTACTGATGTTCTACTAGATGGAGGATTGTCTCTTGGGAGGAAGCTGCTGGGGTTTCCCTGTCCAAGATCTGTTGGGCTAGTACATGGCCTCATTCCCATACTTTTGGGTCCCACTGTCATTTGGATTTGTGGGACTCTGAGGATATTTCCTTAGGCTCTGGGGTGTTATGTTCTGTCTCTCTGCAACTTCCGCCTATTAAAGTTTAGTCTGCTGCCATTTATCCTGGGTCCTGTTGTTTGTTCATGCCTTCAGTCGATCTGTGCTTGGTTCATCTACATGTGGGTAAGGGCTGGGACTATGAAGAGGAACAAAGCAGTAGTGTTTTAACTACTTACTAGTAATGTTCAGTACTTCCTTGTCCCAGTCGCCTTACCACCCTCCTTTCTTTCCTCTCCCCTCATTGGGCACACAGGGAACCAGAGGAGATTTCTTTCATGGTATTGTCAGTTGTTGTTCGAGGGAGTGGGCTGAGGTATGGGAGTGAGGCGACATTTCTTTTTAATGGAAAGCAGAGAAAGGCTATCTCAGGAATATGTGTTGAAAACAGCCTTCTTCCCAGAAATATCGATGGGGCTATCTGTCTCTGAGCAGCTAAGCCTAGCATAGGTAAGAACAGCGCCAAGGAAAACTAGGACTCGGAGTAATGAAGATTGCATTTAAGTAATTAGAATAGTAGGAAAGCGGGAAGCAACATCCTCCCAACCTCATCTTACTGTGAATGATAGGTCAAGTTTCCTTAAGATGGGGATGCAAGCATCCTAAAGTGATACAGACGTCTATATTTGCAGCATATTCCACCACTCTGGTGGGTTTTCGAAAAACTGCTCAGTTAATATACAAAAGGAGCATTTGTAAAATGCTGTCAAGAAAGCTTATTACTTCTTGACCTTATTATCAAAATCTTGATGAGAAATTCATATCTCCAACTTCGCAACTTGTACTTTATTCCTTTTTAAATGTTGAGTTGTGCAATTTTTTTCCCAAATGGCCTATTTAAAATACCAAGCAACCCATCAGATTGTGCAAGGTTCCGTGTTCCAGATTTCTCTGAGGAGTATGGCGCTTCCTTCCTTACGAACCAGTCATATAGTCAGTTCATAAGCTGTTATATGAATTGGCTGGAACTCTGTTGTAAGCACTCAAACGCATGTGTATATAATTAGTGTTTATATATATCCCTTACAACACCTATTGATTTGTATCCTGTATTCTTTCAATTATAAAGCTAAAAAAGAGATGCCTTTTTAGGGAACGATGTAATACTATACAAGGTTCCTGCACTTGTACATTCTGCGGTCATTCTGCTCGCAATTTCATTCATTTGTTTGCATTGTCAACAGCCGTCTTCTGTGATGTTTCTGGTAGCCCTGAGTGCTCGCCCTTGTAAGAGCTGAATAAGAGCTCGGCGGTACTTATTGGAAAACACTAGAGTTCGGGCCCTCATGCTCAGCGAATGGTGATGACTTTAGGAGGCCACTTCAAACAGATAAAGCTGCATTAGTGCTTTTAGATTTGTCCTTGAGAATGTACTCATCTGGAACAATGATTGCAGAGACAAAATCAGATGAATGCTGCTTTCAGAACTAAATTACTGCTCCACGAGAACAGTTCTGAAAGAAATATTTTATGAGTTGTGAGAGCGAGGGCTTCGAAAAACGGGCACCCAGTCTGAAGAGAAAAAAAACCTGAAGAATTGGAGCTATAAGAATTATCAAGTTATTTCTTACATGGTTCATGCAGTGGGATAGAGTTTTACTGTTTTAATTTAAGACTGTAGCGGTCTTATAGTCAAAGTTTTCTTTCAGACAAGAGTTGCAAAACACGTTATCTTCTGCCGTGATTATTTTTTTCGGGGGGGGATACTTAACCTATAAATCTGTTAAGCTTCGCAAAATTGGTACCTTGTGAAAGTTTCAATTGCTAGCCAAACGGTCTCATTTTGCGCTGTAATAGTAACACTGTACCGTAGGCGTACTGCCACAATGTTCTGCTATTGACGCAGACGCAAACGTGTGGCAATATCTCATTTGAACATGGGATTACTGTGAATTACTTCCGCCAGCAATTGTCTGGTGGCAGCTAAATTTTATTTGCAATAAATGCAACAAAACATGCACGAAAAATCAAGGTGATGAGAGGATTTTAGAACTTCAGGCAAAATAAAAGTTTGCCTGCTAAAGCGCTCCCCATGCTCTTAGAAAATACTTATTTCGAAGCTTTTGCATTAACGTGGCACTACCACCTTGTGGTGGTTCATCACTGCTGTCTTACCTTGAATTATACTAGTAATGATTATGGTGCTAGGAACTAGAATGAGATAGTACAGCCTTGCAAAATGAACGTCTGTGAATATTGACAAACATTGCAATACCATTCCCATCTTTTAAACACAAAAAAGCAGGAGTAATTGTGTTTATGGAAGAAACACCCTCAAATAATAAACATTTAGCATGGAAGTTCTACTGATTAATCCACGGCCAAACCCAGAGGTAATCTCTTCGATTCTGTACCACTTTGGATCTTAGCAAATATTTTTAAAGATGTTAGCCTCAGTTATCACCTCTATCATTTATGGGTCTTTGCTAGAAAGGTTAATCACAAATCACTTAGAAAAGTCTGTAACCACCCAATGTGAACATTTATTTAAAAAAATGCCTTGCTTTGTTAATATGGAGCCCAGCAGCTACCAAACAACTGCAAGTTCCCGTGTGGTTGGGGAAACTACTTGAGAACGTATTCCCCAAACTGCATTTAGCACATCAGGACAATCACAGGATGTTATGCGCCAATCAGTCAGAACTTTATCCAGGGCATCATTTGGAAACTGCCATTGAGGGCTTTTTAGTGGTCAGAGTCTAGATATGGCTTCCATATTGCTGCTAAACAAGGGTTTTTTATTTATATAGTTTCCTTTAATTTAAAATTTCATAGCGTTTAGGGGAAGAGATTCACTACATAGAAAATATGTTCTATGTACAGAAATAAGGAGAAAGGTTTAACGTATATAATGTGTATTTCAGGCTGCCTTACGCAGATTTTCCACTGAAGTCCTGATTCTGAGTTGGGCATAGTGAAATCTCCCAAGTCTGAGTTTTCCTGGATCTTGGAATGAACATGTTAAATGTGCGGAATCTCTGCTCTTGGTGCGAGATCCGCCCATAGTGCGGAGATTCCACTCCGGGTGCGGAGTGGAATGTCCGCACTCAGGGCAGAGATTCTCCCCTGAGTGCAGAAACTCTGTCCCTAATGCAGACATAAAGATACTACTCGTAACTGACCGTTGCGAGTACTGAAAGTCATAAACTTAGACTTTTGGTCTAGGTTTTCCTTTGTGAATCAGGCCCCAAGTCTGTATCAAAAGCGGGTGTGGAATCTGGAACTGCATTAACAATTGGACTCCTAAAGCTACTAATCAAGTGTTCTTCATACTTTTAACACTATAAGTAAACTTTACAGTAGCAACACCGCCACTCCTTTGACAGACCATGGATGTTTCAGCTGTGTAATTGCGGTCTATCCCGTTTCCTCCTGAATCTCGGAATGTCTCCATTTTTTAACACACACTCCCCTACATCCATTAACAAAGCCCCTTGGTCAGATGGCCTATGTTCTAACAAAGCCCCTTGGTCAGATGGCCTATGTTCAATGTATATGCATGCTCTTTCATTACCAAGGCAGCATTCTGATATTTGAGATCTCATTACATTTCTTGCACTGATATTTTCTTTATTACTGAGAATTTGCTCCACCTCTTTCAGCCCGGACATCGCACAGGCAGTACCTGAAGGTTATTGCATAATAATATTAGATGGACACTCAAAACACTGCAAAGGCTTAGCAATTGTCTTTTTCAAAGTAACATTTAATCTTTCTCCTGGTGGTTTGAAAGCCTCATTTAAAAAATCTCCATTAATGCAACCCCCACATTCTGGGGCACCCTATTATAATGCTCACCAGGGGCCATATTACAGAATACCCACTTTTAAGGGGGGTTAGAGATTCCCTTGCAGGTCGGTGCAGGTGGGTGCAGTGAGTGACTGTACCCGCCTGCAAGGTGATGTCTTGGGGGGTCCAAAGGACCCCCTTCTCTCCCTCCTGAGTGCTGCTATCAGGGGGCGCATTGACCGTACACCTCCTGACAACTTCTCTGCCTCTGCTCCCGTGTCTATAATACGGTGCAGATGCCACGGCAAAGAGATTCCCTCATTTGCATAAGGCCACGCTCCCATGCAAATGAGGGAACACCCTCCGGCGATAGCTCTGGTGCTATATGGGCATCAGTGCTATGTGTATTGCAGAAAGGGCTGCATAAGGGTCTGCGGCCCTTTTTGTATTACCAAAGTGCCCCAAGGGCACGCAAAGCAGGCACACATGCCCGTTGCCCCCAGGACACTTTTCAAAATATGGTCCCTGAACTGTTTGAAGACTTTTACTTTAGATTTGCTGAGCTGCTTGTTCTTCAAGCACTAAAAGCTCCTAATTTCACTGTTATTGTCGATTTGAAATTCCACTTGGGAACCCACAACGAAAGGGATTCCATAACACTTATTAATGACCTACAGGTCTTAGCACTATTTTAGTTTATATCCAAATCCATTCAGCAAGCAGGGCATATCTTGGATCAACTTTTTTTCGAGTGCTGGTGACACCTTTATCGCAAACTCTTTGCCTGTAACCTGGTCGGATAATTGTCTGATTTCATTCTATTGACCCATAAAATCAGAGTACCACCCTCCCACTTCGCCAGGAGCCACTTCCTTTAGTCGGCTATAGAAATCCAATTAGCAATGTATTCTCTTAAATTCCCTAACATTGATGCCTTTTACCCCTAAACACAATCCTCAGCACACGTCTTTTAAGTAATATGCAATTATCCAATTTGTTTTAGTCAAGCATAAATGATACAGAGAAATGTTCGAGCTTGGTTTCTTTTCTTTATTCTCTTTGTTCTTGCATCAGCCAACACGTGTTTCGTCGCACAAAGGAATTTTGTCCCGCAACTTTCTCAAGGCTGTATATACAAAACAAACACAAGTCCTTTGTAAAATTACACAACAGGTGTATTTAATACACCCATCAAACCTCACCGGTGTGCATAGCGGTATTCTATACGAATTTCTGCGGCAAGCACAGGGATCTTTGCCCAAGAGACCGTGCTCATTCCAAAGCATGATAAATAATAGGTTGTTAAACGTAGGCCATCAGAATCTCGCCCCGTATATTAAGTGGTGATGGAGAAAACCAATAAAAAGGTCCTGATTGTCGGTATCTATCTGCGTGCACCCGGTGTGTGTGCACTGATCAATACGTGTCACGATTAAAAAAGCACGATCACCTCCTGTGTCACACACACTTGAGGACCTAGTGCCAATTACTAGGTGACGGTGAGACGAGCAAAATCAGTGCAATAAGTGTGGTGGCTTTAAAATAAATCCCAAATCACTCCTCACAAGTAAAAGATCAGAAATACCTTACAAAGGTCCAAAATGTTCCCTGAAAAAACCCATAACCTATTTTAGTATGCACTATTAAGAGTAGACCGGTTCACTAGATATCCAGTACATTGAAGTATTAAGGCTACCTACTTTATCAGTGGTGATAATTCCATCCCACTGGAAAACTAAAATCTATGTTCCGATGTCCACGTCGCATTTAACCGTGGATCTTCGTCATGAGCCAAACCTAGAGCACTAAAGAGAGATAGGGATGTCTTAAACCTCATATGTGATCACGTATCGGCTAAGTATAAGCAAACTTCCTGTATCTTAGCGCCGTGTACAGCAGTATATAAAAGCACACAGCATAAATCAGCAGTATTCAGCACGCTATTTAAAGCTATCTGTGTTCGCGCTGTGTATCATTAAAAAATTACATTTCAACGCTTATGATATTACGCTATGTAAACCTGTATCTAATAACATATAGCATGTCTCTACAGTAGTCACCACGCTATTCCAAAATATCTATGTTCCCGCCGGGTATTCCCCCAAACGCCTCACTTAAGCTTAAAAACTCTTAGTAAACTTAACCAGGTGCTCCAGATTCTTCTAAATCTGCTTTGTCACACATTCAAATAAAAACTTCCACCATTACCTCGCGTCACTATTTAAACGCTAGGCTACTACAATCCAGTGCCTCTGCTTACCGTAAGAAGGACGTGTAGGTCCCCACATCAGCGCCGTGTTCTCGAGTGCGAGAATTCCGGTCTCTATGATCCACCATTTTTAAAACCTTCCAGCTCACACGTGACATAAACAGAGAAAAGGGACCAGATCCCCTTCTCAGCTTTGGGAGCCATCTTGTAACGTGCTCCTAATGTGCTAAAAACAGCCGGATTGCTATTTATAATCAACACTGGACTGACCATAAGTTAGATATCAAACATATTCTAAAACGCCGATTATATTTCCTAAAATTGCATGAAAGAAAAAACGTCCGCGTCCTTTCGTACTCCTCCCTTCTTGTATATCGTTCCTGCCTCTCAAAACGGGCGCCATCTTTAAGCCATCTATTCCATATACACGTGTTTTCCTATTAGTTCAGTGAACACCCAAGTGTATCAAAATTCTCGTGTGAGTTTGAGATATTGGAGGTCTCCATTCCCATGCATGTTATAATTAGTAAAGTGGTGCATACTAAATTGATAAACAAATACATATTCACTCAAAGAACAGTTATTAACAGAATTGTTGCATAAAGTAAATATTAAAAAGGCAAAAGAAAGGAAAAACCGTGGTTAATGAAAGGTCATACAGTTTCTACATTAATCAACATTGAGTACATCAAGTTGTTCATTTACACAGAAAGTAATGTAACTCTGGATTGATGTTCAGTTTCTATATCAGTTTCTAAATTAATGAACATTATGTACATCAAGTTGTTCATTTACCCAGAAAGTAATGTAACTCTGGAACAATGTTAATTCCTATATCAGTGCACCGTAATCTCATGATCCAGAGTGCTTCCCTCTTCTGTAAGGCTAGCTCTCTGTTTCCTCCCCTGGGGTGTCTCTGAGTATGTTCTATACCATAAAATGAAAACTGTTTGTTGGTATTCTGTGAGGGGCAATGCATGATGTGTGCAGAGATGGGATACCTTTCATCACTCTGTTTCACTGCCCTCATATGTTCTGCAATCCTTTCACATAATGTTCTTATTGTGCTCCCTACATACTTTTTATTGCATTTGCATTCAATGACATAAACCACAAATTTGGTCATACAGTTTATGTTAGTCAATATCTTGTATGTCTTGTTCCCTGGGCCTCTGAAATCTGTCTTGTTGTTCCAAGCCCATTTACAAACAGTACAGTGTCCACATCCATAGAACCCTTTCATTCGTTGGGTTAACCAATTTTCTGTTGTTAGCGCTCTGGGGTAACTAGGGCTGAGTAGATTTCTCAAGGAAATCCTCGTCGGTTTGTGATGTTGGGTCTCTCTGACACGGAAACCCCCAGGGATCTGTCTGCTTTTAGAATGTGCCAGTGCCTGTGTAGACTCCGCATCATAACCGCTGATAGTGTATTATACCCTGTTATCATCCGCACTTTGTCATCTCTCTGTGTATCTTTGGTACGTTCTCTAAGAGTGTCTTGTCTCTTAATTTTTTTGATTCTCTTCTCCGCTCTGGCCAAAGTCTCATTATTGTAACCTCTTTTTCGGAAGCGGGCCAACACTCCTTTTTTGCACTCCTCATATTCTTTTTCTTCACTACAATTGCGTCTCACCCGAACAAGTTCACCAAATGGGATGGACCTAATCTGGTGAGCTGGATGAGCACTAGAAGCGACGTGGACATCGGAACATAGATTTTAGTTTTCCAGTGGGATGGAATTATCACCACTCATAAAGTAGGTAGCCTTAATACTTCAATGTACTGGATATCTAGTGAACCGGTCTACTCTTAATAGTGCATACTAAAATAGGTTATGGGTTTTTTCAGGGAACATTTTGGACTCTTGTAAGGTATTTCTGATCTTTTACTTGTGAGGAGTGATTTGGGATTTATTTTAAAGCCACCACACTTATTGCACTGATTTTGCTCGTCTCACCGTCACCTAGTAATTGGCACTAGTCCTCAAGTGTGTGTGACACAGGAGGTGATCGTGCTTTTTTAATCGTGACACATATTGATCAGTGCACACACACCGGGTGCACGCAGATAGATACCAACAATCAGGACCTTTTTATTGGTTTTCTCCATCACCACTTAATATACGGGGCGAGATTCTGATGGCCTACGTTTAACAACCTATTATTTATCATGCTTTGGAATGAGCACGGTCTCTTGGGCAAAGATCCCTGTGCTTGCCGCAGAAATTCGTATAGAATACCGCTATGCACACGGGTGAGGTTTGATGGGTGTATTAAATACACCTGTTGTGTAATTTTACAAAGGGCTTGTGTTTGTTTTGTATATACAGCCTTGAGAAAGTCGCGGGACAAAATTACTTTGTGCGACGAAACACGTGTTGGCTGATGCAAGAACAAAGAGAATAAAGAAAAGAAACCAAGCTCGAAAATTTCTCTGTATCATTTATGCTTGACTAAAACAAATTGGATAATTGCATATTACTTAAAAGACGTGTGCTGAGGATTGTGTTTAGGGGTAAAAGGCATCAATGTTAGGGAATTTAAGAGAATACATTGCTAATTGGATTTCTATAGCCGACTAAAGGAAGTGGCTCCTGGCGAAGTGGGAGGGTGGTACTCTGATTTTATGGGTCAATAGAATGAAATCAGACAATTATCCGACCAGGTTACAGGCAAAGAGTTTGCGATAAAGGTGTCAACAGCACTCGATAAAAAGTTGATCCAAGATATGCCCTGCTTGCTGAATGGATTTGGATATAAACTAAAATAGTGCTAAGACCTGTAGGTCGTTAATAAGTGTTATGGAATCCCTTTCGTTGTGGGTTCCCAAGTGGAATTTCAAATCGACAATAACAGTGTAATTAGGAGCTTTTAGTGCTTGAAGAACAAGCAGCTCAGCAAATCTAAAGTAAAAGTCTTCAAAGAGAATAAAGAAAAGAAACCAAGCTCGAAAATTTCTCTGTATCATTTATGCTTGACTAAAACAAATTGGATAATTGCATATTACTTAAAAGACGTGTGCTGAGGATTGTGTTTATGTTTATGTTGGTTTCGACCACGTGTTTGGGGAGACTGGTGGTTCTTCTCACCTTTCAGCACCGTCCATATAAATTTCTCAGAAATCTAAATAGAGTGTAAGTGCTACTCATTCTTGCAGCGCCATTTTACCTATAACCATACCACTGCACCGTCGGGAATTAGCCTTTTACCCCTATTCTGATATTTAATCTGCTGCTACTAATTTTAATGTATCCCCTGACATGATAGCCTCAGAAAAAAAAATGGCTCCAACCACAAAGCACCTTCTGCAGCACGGTACACTGAGGGTTTAATGGCTCAAAAAGGCTTTTGTGCTGAACAGACTTGGAGGCATTCCTTACTTGACTGTGACAAAGTGTCATATAAGGACCACATTAGAAGCTACCACCAACAACTACGATTTGCATGCAGTGCAAATGATAAATTCAAACTCTAGCTCTTCCAGTCAGTTGATCTCCAAAGTCAAGAATCTCACTCAACCCAAAGTTTGAAGCAATGCAGCTCAACCCACTCCTGCATTTTGCTCTTCCATTCGTAACTTTCTCATCAATAAAATTAATAAAATTCAAACCAATGTTGATAGGCAGCCCCAAGTTGACTCACTGCCATTCTTCAACCTTAAATTCTGTGCGAGCAACGGTGGCTCCATAAGTTTTGCCATCTTCATCTAGATACTGTTTGGAAAATAATTTCCTCTGTTAAAACAGGGTCCTCTCTTTACCCTTGTCCCTAATAAATATTCAATTTTGGGGTCAATCTGTTACCTTAGTTGTCTCTGTAATCTAGCCCTCTCCTCTGCTTCAGTCCCCTCCTCTTGTAAATATGTTTTAAATAGGAACTCCTCTGATTTTTTTGGCAATAATAGCTTTGCGCCATTGGAGGAACCTCCGCTACACCTTGCAGACCTATTCATCCTTCTACATTGGCACATGATGCAAAGTGTTGTGGTGATTGGTCAAGGCTGTGCAAAGATAAAAGGGGGTCCCAAATCGCATTTTTCCACCAATGCATTTTGCATAGATTATCGTATTTGCATTGCATGAAAACGGTTAAATGGATTTAAATTAAATTTGGCAGGATTATGTAATATGGTGCAGAGATGATGCTTTTTGGGTACTGCAGTTAAGTGGGGTAAGTATTTTTAAAGTTCTAGGGCCTTTAAACTTAATGATATCTGTCGCTGCTGTACTTAGGAGGAATTTCACAAACTTTTGTGACACTACTGTGGTACATGGCCGCAAACGTATTTAAAAATATATACAAAATATAAATAAATGTCCCTACCTATTACCACTTTAGGAAAGTGGTAATAGGTAGGGACTGACTACTTACCTATATCTAAGGCCTTAACACTGAACATAGCCAAAGTGTAATAAAAACAATATGGCTGCCCTTTCATTCTCTAAAAATAGCCATTACCTAATTATATATTGGCTTGTCATTACCATGTACCACAGTATACCGCAGTGTTATCACAGTGTACCATGACCCAAAATATAACGAAGGTCGGGCTGTATTATTACATTGCAGTACCCTTGCATCACTCATGGTGTTGCATGGGCAATACAATACTTAAGTCAGATTTACAAAGGAATGCAAGGCCACCATGTGTGGCCTTGCGTTGATTGGTAAATCTGAGGTAACTCAAATCGCTGTTTTGTGTTACTCTGCACACCATAATCTACATTGCTGCTAAATTCCACATACATCTGTATGCCACGCCACTGTAGCCACTCCAATATATGCTATTCCACTGTATGCCACTCCACTCTACACCTCTCCACTGTACCAGACTCCACTCTATGCCACTCAACTTCATGTTATTACACTGTACGCAACACCAATGTATGCCATTACACTCTATGCTTTTACACTGTATGTGCCTCCACTCTACAACCATACAGTATACATCACTCCACTGTGCACCACTCCACTGGACGCTACTCCACTATATGCTATTCCCCTCAATGCCATTCTACTGTATGCCGCTCCACTCTACTCTGTTACACTGTACGTCATTCCATTGTACACTACTCTACTCTATGCTACTCCAGTATATGGCACTCCACTCTGGCCACTTAATTCTATGCTATTCGATTGGACCCCACTCCAATGTACATCACTCCATTGTATGCCATTACACTCTATCCCATGCCACTGTATGCCAATCCAGTTTGCACCACTCCATTATGAGCCACTCCACTATATGCTGCTCCACTATACACTATTGCACTCTACACCACTCCACTGCACAACACTCTGCTTAACACAGCTTGGCCTATGCTATTGCACTGTACACAACTAAACTATATGCCAGTCCTTTCTTCACTATTACACTGTATGTAACTCCACTCTACGTCTGTTCAGTGTACGCCACTCCACTGTATGCCACTCCGCTATGTGCTACTCCAGTATATGCAATTCCACTCAACGCCATTCTACTGTATGCCACTCCACTCTATGCTATTCCACTCTATGCCACTCCACTCTATGCTACTCCACTCTGCACCACTCCAGTGTATTCAACTCTCCTCTGCCCCATTCCATTCTTTCACTATTCCATTGGACACCACTTCACTGTATGCTATTATACTCTACCCCATTTCAGTGTCTGACACTCCAGTCTACACCACTTCACTGTACACCACTGCACTGTACACTACTCCACTGTACACTATTTCCAGTCTACACTACTCTACTGTACACCACTCCACTCTACGATATTCCACTGTATGCCACTCCACTATACACTACTCCAGCCTACTCCACTCCAGTGTACACCACTCCACTCTATGCCACTCCATTCTACGCTAGTCCATTGGATGCCACCCCACTATATGCTATTTCAGTCTACCCCACTCCACTCTATGTTATTCTACTCTATGCCTTTCCACTGTACTCCACTTTATGCTATTCCACTGTACACCACTCCACTTTACTCTATTACACTGTACAAACTTCAATCTTTGACCCTCTACTGTATGGTATTCCACTCTACTCCACTCCACTGTACACCACTCCACTGTATGCTATTACACCCTACCTCACCCCACAATACACCTCTCCAGTGTAAACCACTTCACTGTACGCCACTCCACTGTCAGCTATTACACTCTACACCACTCCACTGTTCACCACTCCAGTCCACACTACTCCACTCTACACTATTCCACTTTATGCCACTCCACTGTATGCTCATCCACTTTACGCCACACCAGTGTCCTCTCCTCCATTCTATATAACTCTACTCTACAAAACTGTACTACACTCTATGCCCATACACTCCACTGTCAAAAGTTACACTCGATTCTGTGCCCGTACACTCTACTGTACAACACTGTACTCCACTCTATGACAGTTTCCAACACTGTATGACACAGCCCTCCACTCTACTGTATGAGTCAGTGCTCCTATTTTTACAGTTTCCTTGACTCTATGCTACGCCACTTCATTGTATGCCACCACACTCTACACTAATCCACTGTCCCATACTCCACTCTATGCCACTCCACTGTACACCACTCCACTCTAATATACTCCCCTGTACAGTATTCCACTGTACGGTATTGCACTGTATAAAAGTCTACCACACTTCATGGCACTCTACGACAGTCTATTCCACTCTATCCCCGTACACTCCACTGTACAACTCTATACTCCACTCAATGCCCCTACACTCCAATGTACAACACTCTATTCCACTATGCAACACTTTTCTATACAGCACAGCACTCCACCCTACTGTATGAGATTCCACTCCATTTTTATAACAGTTTACTATCTATGCTACAGCAGAACACTCCACTCCATGCCACTCTACTCTACCACACACCAATACACTCCATTGTACTTTGTTCCAACCTATGTTACACCACTCTACTTGACTCCACTGTACGAGACATTACCTCGCTCTATGCTACATTACAACAATCTCCTTTACACAGCTCCACTGTTCACACACTACTATACCCTATGCAACTCCACTCTACAGCACTCTACTACACTGTATGCTACTCTCAAACACTTTACTCTTGTCTATACCCCTTCACTCCACTGAACAATGCTGTACTATACTGTATGCCACAGTACAACACTTTACTCCACACTGCTCTACAATACTCTAGTCCACTATACTATACTTATGCAACTCTTTGCATGCCACTGCACCTCACCTTACTACACTCTAGTCTGACATAGTAATCCACTCTACTCCACTACTCCACTGTACACCACTCCACTCTACGCCACTCAATGCCATTTTACTCTATAACACTGTTTCCCAATCCACTCTACCACACACCACAGCACTGTACTGTACTGTAAACCACTCCACTATACAAAAATCAACTAGGCTGTATTCCACTCTGCTCCAGAGTAGTCTACTTTCCAATACTGTGAGACACTCAACTCCACTCCACTGTACAACACGGTACTCCATTTATGACACTTTCCTCAACTGTATGCTACGCTACTCTACTCTACTGCACCCCACGCCATTATAGTCTATGACACGCCTCTCCACTGTATGACACTTTATTCCACTCTACACTACCCCACTCCAGTGTACTCTAATCCAAAATACTCCACTCTACTACACTCAATTCCACTCTACATCATTGTGCTATACTCCTCTCTACACTGATCCACTGTTCGACACTCTACTCCACTCTATGAAACTCCACTCTACAACAATGAAGTACACTCTATGCCACTCTATGCCACTCTACTCCACTCTATGTCCAACCACTCTATGCCACTGTACTACACTGTATGACACTCAACATAACTCAACTCAACTTCTCTGAATGATATGTCACTTGACTATATGACACGTCACTCCACTCTACGGCACTCTGCTCCACTGTACTCTGTGACACTCCACTTAACAATACTCCACTCTATGACACTGTACTTCACACTATTCCTCTCTAAAACACTCTACTCCACTCTATGACAGTCTACAACACCCTACTCTACTGTTCAACATGCCATACAACTGTACAACTCGCTGCTCCAGTCTACGATACTTGACTCCACTTTATGAGACAACATGCCACTACACGATATATCACTTTACTACACTGTACGATATGCTACTGCGCTCTACTCCACTGGATTCCAACCTGCAGTACTTGAGTCTATGAAAATAGACTTTACAATAATCTCCATCATTCTATTGTGTGACACTCCACATAACAACTCTCCACTTGCAACACTGAACTCTACAATCTGAAATGCATTTTTATTAAAAAGATTTAAAAACATTGAAATTCAATGGAAAAAAACAAGAAACCAAGTTTAAACTACACAAACTTAAAAAGTTCTAAGGTTCTAGTTATAAATTTAATTTGCAATTTAACCACCACCTTCAAATTATTATAAGTACAGGACCTCGTTACACACTCTTTTCAGCTCACTAACCAGACAACACTAACTATAACTTGCCACTCTACCATGCACTGTCTTCTTGTAAATAATAATACTCCACTGTACAATACTACACTGTATGAGACTCTCCGTAACTCTACTGCACAACACTACACTCAACAACACTGAACTATACAACCCTCTGCTACACTCTATGCCACTCTGCGACACTCTACATAATGACACTCCACTTCACCACACTCCATTTCATGTCACTCCAGTCGACGACATTCCACTGAACAACACTCATCTCTAGTGTTCGACACGCCACTACACTGTACTCCAGCCCATGATATTACACACACACACCACTCCACTGTATAACACTTTACTCTACTGTACGCTAAGTCACTCCACTCTACTCGACTCCTCTCTATTCAACTCTACAATAATCCACTCACTGACACTAGACTCTACGACACTCTCTTTCACTGTACTGTACTGCATTCCACTTTACAACACTCCAGTCAATGACACTCCCCACTGCGATTTGAAACACGGTTTTATTAGAATATCTAAATTATTAACATACAATGAATAAAACAAGGGTTAAGGATAATAATAGAGTTAGAAATAACTTATGTATTCTTTCTATACAAACCCAATATAAAACACAAACATTAAAAATTGTAAATGTATAACTTCAATTTATAATTTACTCACCACCTTCAAATTATTATAAGTCGTACCTCCGAACACAGTCATGTCACCTCACTCGCCACATAACATTTACTTTAACTCATGCCTTTTCCATGCACTGTTTATACCCTTGCATAGTACATCACATAGCATATGAAATCATAGCATTCATAACAGCACTATAACTTCTTAAATGACATTATTTGTTCCAACACGGTCGTTGGCAGAGTTGCAACATATAGTTAGTGTTGTCTGGGTTAGCGTGCTGAGAAGAGTGTGTAACGAGATCCGCTACTTATAATAATTTGAAGGTAGTGGATAAATTGTAAATAAAAGTTATAACTATAACTTTAGAATTCTTTAAGTTTGTGTAGTTTAAACTTGGTTTGTATAGGCAAAATATGTTTTCCTAACTATAACTAAGCTTCAACCTTTAGTTTTTTCATTGAATATATCTATATATGATATTAAAAGTGTGGAGAAATTGATTTTTTCCTTTTCTTTTCCATAGGCACATTCAAGATGGACTGGGTGCTTGATTGGTTTCTATATGAGAGCAACAGTCTTCGAGTCCTGTGTTCTGCAATCATGGAGCAATGAAAGCACTCCTCCAGGTGACACAATTGTCTGAGAGATGATGAAGCTGATGGAAAGAGATGTAAGCAGGACAAATCAACTCCTGTCTCTACTTCCGCAAGTTTCAACTCTCTGAGGAACTAATACAGTATTTGATTTCCTCTTTGTCTGATGATCTTTCTAGATCTAGATTTAAGTGGTCACTATTTGCCGTCTTCTCCCACCTTTTCAGTTTCCTCATTTAATATTTCTTCTCCTTCATCTGTTTCTTCATAGCCATCTCCTAAATATGAAGAAGAAGAGGTTCAGGCTCCTGAAGCAACTTATACTAGTAAAATCCATACAGAAGTATAAACTTTCATCTTTGTTTAGGTATTTAGGAGATAATATACTGGTACCTTTGGAGGAGGAGATGCCGAGTGCCAGTACTGGGCTATTTAAACTATTAAAATTCCACTCTATGGCTTGTTTGGCTATGAATATAAATGGATATACTTCTAAGAGAATGAAAAACACGGAGGAGGTAGAACTTCCTAAGTTCTTAACATATTTGTACACCTTGGCCAAAGGTGACATGGAAATTCTCCCATCTTTTAAGATTGACACAATGTTGGCTAACCTTGCTGAATGTTCCACTGTGACAGCGGAGGAAGTTCCAGTTACGGACTTGGTGGACTGGACAGTGGAAAATGACTTGAAAAAGAGTTATTCAGGGTTAATTCTCACCATGAGGGCATCAGTTTATGTGGTTTACTCCTCTCAATCTTTAGTGAAAGATTTTTAGGCTTTAACCACAGCAATACAGGATGTTTCTGACTGTTCTAAATTATTTTTCAATATGGAAATGCAGGGCAAATTCTTATCTATCAGATGTATCTTTCATATTTTGAAAGCATCTGCATCCTCTATGGCTTCTAATCTGGCTGTCAGATTTCAAATTTATTTGAAGGATTGGAAAGCTGAAGGGGCTCCATAGGTGGGACTGCTACATACGCCCTTTTCTAGAAACATATTATTTGGAGATCTGTTAGAAGGCATGCTTAAAAAATCCTTTAAGAATCGGAAACATGCACAGTTGTTCAGGGTGCAAGTTAAACCAGAACCCCTCGAGTAGCTGCAAGAAGGAGACGACAGAGAGGCTTTCAATTTAGTTTCAAGCTTAGAAAAATAAATCAGATCAGCTTTATTCAGGTAGTGGTCAGGGTTCAAAGCTTCCGCCCCCCCCCCTCCTCCAAAGGCCAGGAAGTGTTCTTGACTATACCATGCCTCCACTCGGAGGACGACTTTCCGTTTTCCTCCAAAAATGGGAAGAAAATGTTTCAGATACTGTGTTCTCCAAATAGTAGAAAGGATTTATGCTATGGAGTTCGAGGAAATTCTTCCAGACTTTGGACCTATCCCTCTGTTATATTCAAAGGATCCAATCAAAGTTCCAGCTTTCTCTCAAGAGATATAAGAGCTGTTAATAAAAATATCCGATTCGGGAAGATCAGAAAAGAAATGCTTTTTAGTCCACTGTCCTTCCTGGTCCAAAATCTTTGGGGAAGAATAGACTAATCATCAACTTGAAGAAATTGAATTGTTTCTGAGGAAGACCCATTAGAAGTTGGAAACACTACAGCCCTTTGTTTCTGGTGTGCTTCCGGCAGGCTCCAGCAAGCTCTAGCAGCGGTAGCAACATTGGAGGGCAGTAAAAAGACATCCAGAGCCCTGAGTCCCACGCTGAGAGGGTTCGAAAGTGCCAAGCGGCAGGCGGGGTGAGACGGAGAAACGCCGACTGGTAGAGGTGAGGACGAGTCCAAGCGCCTGCTGAGAGTTGGGCGTACCGCCCGGTCTGGCTGCGGCAGCGGCTTGCGGGTCAGCCCGGCTCCCGCTCAGCCCTCGATTCTCGCTCAGCTCCCCCGCTACCACTGCTATCCTTGTCACCTCCGCTCCTTCAGCCTACTCCTGCTTGGGAGCTAGTGCGGAGCCAGTGGGGAGGAGCAAGCGGAGGTCTGGAGGTGCCCAGGGGAGCTCTCCCAAGCCCCACTGAGAGCCAGCTTTTCCCGCAGCCCTGTGCCCCGCGACCTGCGGCAGTTCTAAAGGTCATCCTCGTGGGTCATGGAATCAACAACTTGAGAGGCCATAATACAAGCGCAGCCACCGTTAGCAGGTGGCTGCTAAGTGTGTGACGTGGTGGCCATCGGAGGCGGCCGACCAGGATCGGGTGTGGCCTGCAGGCACGCCGTGCTGTCCCCGCTTATTGGCCCACTTGTTTCCCTGCCTTCAGGGGAAGCCTACAAGTACGGAAGGGCATTGAGGACAGAGGATAGAATGGAGGACAGGGATAAAGACAAGAGAGACTGTAGCAGGACACTGAGGGGTCACAAGCTTCTCTTCATCCCTCCGTTGAGGGTTTGAGGGACTCAGACCCTCGGCTTCGTCGCACTCACTCCAGGAGGTGTCCCAGCAGGAGTGTACTCAGTGGCTGCTTACTGGCTCTTCTTTGCTCCCAGCTCCCGATCCTCCTTGCTGGAGAAACCAACCTACACACAGTGAACCAACCAAAGCCAGCAAGTGGCTCACGTGAAGTGATGGAAATTAAAAACAAGGTAAACAAGCAAACTTAAAAGGAACCCAAGGAGGGGCAAAACCCCAAATAGACATGCGATCTGGCAAGGTCAGGAAGACACCGGGGGACAAAACAGACACTCATAAAAAAGGAGCTAAAACAAAGCAAAACACCAGGGAAACAGTAAACACAAACAGAGCAAGTTCTATATTAAGGAGTCCATTAATCTCCCCAATAGCTACTATGTTTGGAAAATCAATTAAGAGTACACAGGGGACCCAAAACACCAAATTTCAATTTCTTAAGGACCCAGGATCAGCAATCTTTGCAGTAACAGGTGGCACTCTTGGTTTGATGACCCCATTGGCTCCCCTTAAGATTGCACATCGGCCGGTCACGCAAGTGGACGAGAACCTTCCCAATACTGCCACAGGGTCAGCAAACTCACTACTAACTGCTAATGTGGATCAAGACCTCTGTGCATTAAGTCAGCAAGCTGAAGGTCAAGGCAGGAAACTTCCTGACAGTGGTACTGCCTTGCAACACACCTCAATAATAACAGCTCTTGTACACACTGATTGCACAGAAAATAACAAAATGTGCAGCCACTCAGTCTAATCAAAACCGAGGGAAAAGTATCTTGGCAAACTTAGTCACTAAGCAAGAGAACCAAGCCCAAGACATGCCACCAGGCACACTTTCTCAGGTTCTAGAACAAGGTCATACGTCTATTTCGCAAACCTCTCAACTGAGCAATGAAGATTTTGAACTTTCATGGCTAAATCGAGAAATAGATAAGGATGATCTGCATGTTATCAATTTCAAACTAAACTCACAAGAGGCGATGCCTGAGGTGCCACTAAGAGATGATAAGGAAGATCACCAACATAACCAAAATCAAAACAGCGGGCAAGTAAAAAAACAGTGTTGCCTCAAAATTGCAATAACCAATCTCGCCCTCCTTCAGAGACCACTGTAATTTCCAACTTAGAAATAAACTCCCCACCGAAAACTAAGGAAAATGACAGACTCACTCTCCCAACAGATAACGGGGCAAGTGACAAGACACAGAACCAGATGGAACTCATTTCCCCGCTTTTGCAAGCACTACAAGCATCAACAGATACTCTGATTTTGCAGTCAGACAAATAGATATTCAAATAGACTTAATGAACATTATTGCATCATACATTGCTGGGATAAATTCAAAATTGGATAACTTAACGAATCTTATAACGAGAGCAAATCTACATACTCACCGCAGGCTCCTTCATGTGCATGAGGCCCAATATTAGATAAGTTAAGGTTTTTACCAACTTTGTTGGAACAGATTCTTTGTCTTAACACACGCTTGGTTATCCCTAGCTTTCATTAGGTGACCATGGATAAAGATCATGCCGGTTCAACCTTAAACGAGCAGCTGCTGCCGGTAGTACCAGTCACTGAGCCTGGAATCAACAACTTTACCTAGTCTCTACCCAAAGAAACGGCTGATCATACATTTGCTGAGCAAATTACGAAACTGAAGGTCCCTCCAGGCCAATCAAAAACACTGTTGCAAACCAGAAGGCAAAAGAAGAGAGAAAGGTTAGCAAGAAATAAAACAAAGGAAAATGTCACAGACAGCCCCACCAAAGTATATCCGATTTTTATTACATTATGTCATACGAGAAACGTAGAGGAGTGCCCTACGTCACTAACACCAGCTACTCCCCCGACAAAGCAAACCGACTTAAACAAGGGGTCTGCAGGAACGAATACAGAGCATTAGGGTTTCATAAAAAACAAACCAGTGACTCCACTGCCTTGGTCTACGCTAATCCCCAAGTGGAAACGGAAACACATAAGTCGGCTGATAGAGTGAGTCTGCGCATACAAGAAATCAAGACGCGAATAGACATAGAAGGAAACAATAAAAGGGAAAATCAGGTACCTTCGTGTTCACATTTCTCATCAACATTACAATCACTGTCTCAAGTTCGAAAACATTCAACCGGAATAAAGGAAAGTCCTAAACCTGTCAACAACTCAAACACGATTCCAGAAATAGCAGAATATTTAACTAGCCCAGACGACACACCGGGCTCTCAGCAGCAGGAAATAAAAGAGATTAATTTCTCAGGTCTACCAGAGGTATCCAGAAACAATGCTGCATGCCAGAAAGCGGGTGAAGAAGACCAGCTACCACAAGGACAACTAAGATTTCACATTGCAAATCAGATAAATTCCACATCAAAGGACAGCACTTATAAGGAAAACCTAAGGGACACAACAAAGCCCAACCGTACAGTGCAGCAGATAATATGGACACCTGAATACGAATCACAAGGCAGCCACGACATCTTGATTATCAACCACATCAATCTAAATGAGATTTTAACAAACCAATGGTCACTAAACAAGTTTATTCAATACTACAGAACGCTAAGGGAAGCAGTGGTACACATGCGACATTGGATAGAAAAACTACAGACTGGCAAGCAGTAACTAATTTAAGTTTTAATCAATGGAATTGGCTTCCGGCCGGGTACTCTCGTCAACAGGAAGAGACACTGACAAAGAACAAATAAAACTAGTAATTCTTATGAAGATGGAATCCACATTTTATCCTGGAACATAGCTGGAGCAAAAAAGCTTCTCGAAGAAGGTCTTCCTCTTCATGAGTGGGACACCTGTGATATAATTGCCTTACAAGAGACATGGGCACTGGAAGATCTCCCCATAGTTGGTTTTACTCACTACACAGTGGTGGCAGAAAAATGTAAACATTATGGCCTTGCAAAGGGTGGCCTGGCAGTTTATGTTGCATTAGCTTTAAATATTACGTCAGAACAGCTGAATTCTCCAGATCCTAGTATTCAACTTATTAAACTTACGTATCATCGTTTTGGAAAAAGGATATCAGTAATATTGATTAATTATTATACACAACCAATAGTTCAAAACAAAAAAGGACAACAACGCACTTCTAATCAAAACCATTTCGGACTTACGTTTTTCTGAAACAGCCTGGAACACAGTTCTGACCGGAAATTTTAATGCGAACTTGCTCAGCACACCTGACGAAGACGAATCTTAACAGCTGACAATATTTTTGGAACCGTAAAGCAACAGCTTTCAAACAGGCTGACCCGTCCGGACCATATTGGCCAGCAGCTGGTAACAACCGTAGAATATCATGGAATGCGGGTGATTGACGGAAAATCGGAAGAAGATACTCTGCCCAAATACACGTATCACGGCCCAAGTTCCCAATCGACACTTGATTACACAATCATAATGCTCCCAATAATGCCGTTCCTTCCTCATTTCCATATAGAGTATACCACACTGAGCGATCACTCAATCCAACACATTGTCTTTAACTTGAACTTGTCAAGATTACAAGCTGCTACATCACAGGAAGGCAACTTGAACACAACAAACCTAAAACGCCTTACCTGGTCAAGCGGAACTAATCAGAAGCAATTTACAACAATGAAAGGGCAACTCACCGAGTCTGTACTAGGGAATACCAACACGGTACAAGCATGGTCTAAATTTCTGTCTGAACTTCCAACCGTAAGGACAAAACCTCGGCATAAGGTAACATGTTCCAATCCATATAAAGGATTAACAAGTGAGGTACAAAAAGTAAGAAAATCCTAATAAAAACACTAAGGAAATTACGCACAAATAACAGTAAAGATGCCACATGGGAAGCATTTCGGCAACAGAGAAAATTTTACAAAAAGAAGCTATGGGAGAAAAAAAGATTGTGTGCGGACAATTTCTGGGTCAAACTAATACACAATGCAAGACATCACAACTGAAATAAATTCTGGCAAACTATAAATCAGTTGAATCGGCCAAGGAACATCTTAACATCAAATGTGCAGGAACAGGACTGGGCTAACTACATAAACTAGAAATTCAAAATGCAGTATCATACTTCTCAACAGATATAGACAACCCAGGTCCACCTAACTCATCCCCATCAACTAGATGCTGGTGATCATTCCACCCATGCAAAAGGCATGAACGAGAACCTTAGCCTAATAGGGGAAAACAAAACACACAATTCCCCTTATTCAGCGGATGCTATAAAAAGTCTAATAAACAAAAGCAAAAGAGATGGGGCTCCAGGACCCACTAGTGTCCCGCGAGCCATTTTTAAACACGATCGAGCTTTCTGGAGCCCTCCACTAGAGAACCTTTTCGCTGAAGTTGAGTTCCTAAACCAAATTCCTGACAGCTGGCAAGGATCAATTATAACAACAATATACAAAGGGGGAGAAAGAACTAACCCATCTAACTACAGACTTATTGCATTACTGGATGCAGAATCAAAATGCCTTGCCTCCTTGATCCTGGAAGATCTGGTCAAATGGTCTGAAGAACTCAACCTGATCCCTATAATCCGGACGGGCTTTAGAAAGGGGATTGGAACTATGTCCAACATCTTATCTATCTCCTTAATAGCAGAGAAATGTAAGAAAAACAAACAGAGTTTGCATCTCTGTTTTATTGATCTAAAAGTTGCGTTCAATAGTGTGGACCGGAAACTTCTGTGGGACAAATTACGAGCATGGAACATCCAAGAAAGAATTTTAAAAGGATTAATGTTATTTTATACCAGATACATGGGTAAGAGTGAAACTTGGGGATGGCTCAAGAGTTTCAAGAAAATCATACACGAATAAGGGCCTGAAGCAGGGATGTGGGTTGGCCCCACATTTATTTAATCTTTTCATATCCGACCTGTCAGTAAAACTTAATACAATATGCTCCCAATCCCCACATCTTGGCACTTTACCCCTTTTCGCACCTTGCCTATGCCGATGACATTGTCTTATTCAGTTTAACCAAGATTGGTCTAACCAGATTATTAACTAAACTTGTAGAATTTCTAACAGTAAATAAGTTAGAAATCAACATAACAAAAACTATGCTTATCAGTAATCGGCCAGCCTATCCGTATAACATCTGACTGGAAGGCAAATCTCTGGAGAATGTGTCTAGCTATAAATATCTGGGATTTTACATTGATAATAAACTAACTCATCGAGAACAGAAAAACTACAAGGCTCAACGGGCAAGCGCATTAACTTTTGCTTACAAGTCATTGGCAAATAAACTGGAGGGCCTATCATTCAGACCACTGATCTTGGTAATAAAAGCAATAACACTCCCAACTTTAACATATGCGAGCGCAGCCCTTCATGGAAAAGACTCAATTCTTCTTAATAACTTAACAACTAGCATTTTTAAAAAGGTTTTTTAACTCCCTCAAACCGCTTCCCCGGCACAACTGCGCCTGGAATTCAGCCTAATGAACGAAACATTGGGCAGACTCTATTCATCAATAAAAGTTTGGTATCGCATAACACAAAACACAGAGAACTCGAGCCTCAAAGAGGCACTGTGGTTAGAACTTGAAAAAGGGAAAAAAATCACCATACACTGACTTTTTGCACAATACACTTAAATCTACTTGCACTTTGGACCTCTGGAACAAAAACCTGCCCTTTTCAACATTTAAGTTAGCACTGAACAAAGCCGCAAAACTCCATTCTCTACTATTGGGCAAAAGCATTTTTAGCCAAAGATCCCATTCCTGGTCAGTACTCAACAACTATAAAGTCCTCAAACCGGCGGTTTACATAGATCTAACTTTTTCGGTCCATCTAAAAAGACAGCTAATGGCACTACGCTTCGGAAAGTATCCCTCACTTTCAGATGCTCCAAGGTGGAAAAACACTGGCTCAAAAATGTGTCGCCTATGTGGCAGTCAAAAAGAAGATCTTATCCACCTGATATGAATCTGTCAGAAACTTCATCCAGCATGTGTCACTTTATTAAGGAAAGCCTTTCTGGACAGAGGAATACGATCCTGCAGGACTGCTATTATTAAAGGGCTTGATCCATCTGACCCTCAGATGAACTGTAAACTGGTTAAGTTCCTTCACATACATGATCAGGCCGTGAAGTCTAAGCCCCTACGTGAGGGTCCACTTACTGAAGGAACCATGCCAGCAGCAATTGATCTGCTCGACTGTCATCTTAAGGACGGTACTCTGCGCAGCCTACTGCTACAATTGCCAGGGGGTAAACAAACACGACCCACACAGGGTCAATGACTGTTTAAACCCAGTAAAATAAGAGACTTAGAGACTCCTATATTTAATTTACAACAAATTCTTGGCGGAAATGAAGCTAATAAGTTTGCCACATGTTATTTGGTAGTTTTATACCTGTCTGTCCCAAACGAAACAGTGGTCTTACATGTCTTAGACACCACTTTATAGGATTGTAGAGAGTATTTATTGATAATTGAAGATTTTTTCAACTGTGAGATATTACATTGTTGATATATTGGGTTGATGAATTGATTTTAAGTGTCTGTTTTTAATCAAAGTTAAACGCATGCAGTAAACTTTTTATGGTTTTAATTAACTAGACAATAAACTTTACTTGTACTTACTTGTACTTGCACTGCAGATGATAATTACCCTGGTAGCCCCAGCAGAATGGATGACAGCTCTGGATTTAAGAGATGCCTACTTGGACATTCCCATCTTTCCCCCTCCTCAGTAGTTTCTCAGATCCTGTGTGAAAGGTAAGCATTTGCAGTTTTAGGTGCTTCCATGTCGTCTGATATCATCTCCAAGAGTTTTCATGAAAATCCTTGTATCAATCATGACAATCTACATATTAGAGAAATTCTGATATACTCTTATTTGGACAATTGGCTCAACTTTTCCCCATCACCGACTGTGCTTCTGAGACACACCAATCTTTGTCAGACTTTCCATGAATGCTGTCTGGTAATAAACTAGGAGAAATGTCATCTTTTACCTACCCACAACTTGGAATTTATTGGTGCATGATTTCAGACTCATCTGGGGAAGGTGAGCTTACCAGAGATGATAGCTCAGACTATCTGGAGTCTTCTTCTCTCGCTGGGTTGGCAGTCAGAAGCCACTGCCAGAGAATGGCTGCACCTGCAAGGGCACATGGTAAGCCAATTACTATTAAGAAGACCTTTTCTTTAGTCATATTTCCTGATAGATTATTTTAAAATCCATTGTTTTTTTGCTTATTTTCTATAGGCATTGTTTGTGGTGACATGGTCTCGTCTCTACCTGGGTGCTCTGATTCATCATCTCTTAGATTACTGGAATCTGGCAATGAACAAACTGGAACATATGGTGCCTGTAACAGAGGACATTTGGGTGAAAATGCAATGGTGGGTAGATCCTATACATTTAGCAAGGGTTGTCCCACTATCCATGCCCCACCTTATATTCAAACTACAATTGCAAATAAGGTGGGTTGAGGGGCCATCTTAGACAACCAGTCTGTTCAGGGGAGATTGCTGGTGGAGGAACGATCTCACTCCTCGAATTGGAAGGAAATGAAGGCTGTTAATCATGCTCTTCTTCATTTTTCCCACATTCTTCTAGACTAGGCTGTTACAGTAAGAAAGGACAGCACAGTCACAAAATCTTACTTGAACAAGCAACCAGGTAAGTGGTCCCAGTTCCTTGTGGATCTCGCCTTCCATATAATCAGTTGGGTGAAGACTCATCTATTAACTCTATCAGCAACCTATATTTGAAGAAAGGACAATGTTCTGGTGGGCAGGTCAATCAGGGTTTACCCTTCTTCTCCCGTTTTTTATCTCGCTCCTTCCATTTTCGACCAAAGATGTCAAAGGTTTGGTACCCCTCAGGTAGATCTCTTTGCCAGTTGAGAGAATACTCTTCTGCTAGCATTCCTGTCAAGAACAGGGTTATTGGGGAGTGGATGCTCTGACTAGTCTATGGTTTTCATGTCCTGTTGTTGCCTTCCCTTTCTTTCGTCTGATATCCAAACTGTTAGCCAAATTGTGGAAGGAGAATTTTGACCTTGTCCTAGTAGTACCCTTTTGGCCAAGAATGGGGTGGTTTCTTTTATTGAGAATGAAGGCAAAAACTCTAGAAGGATTATTTCCAGTAGATCAAGGTCCCCTTCAGTCCCCATTGCCTTTTTCTGACCACATGCACCTACCGAAGAAGAAAAACAGAGTCACTCAGAGTGAACAAGTGAAAGCTACCCAGAAAGAAAAGATGTGTACAACCTAATCGTGAATGAAAGCAAACTTTTAAAAAATAATTTCCTTTTTTTCTTCAATCCTAGCTGAGTCTGTGCTATCCCTCCACACCTTCTATCAGGGCGTGAACCTGTTCTGCTGGTTCTCAGGAACGATCACAAGGATTATAGCCATTCTAATCAATAAGGTATGGAAATTTCCCTTTAAAGTACCAAGAGTCACGTGGCTCCTGAACTTCATACTCAAGTTGACCATTAACAAGTATGTGAGCTGGCCTCTGTTTAACCCGATGATCCCTTCGATAAAGATAAGGTTTTAAATGGGAAACATGAAAGGAAGAATGAAGCTTCCTGGAAAGAGGAAGCTTGAGTCGGACAGTGACAGAATCAAGGATCTTGGAAATTTCAAATGGGCATAGAATCTAGGAGAGAACTTTGATCTACAGAATGCGCAAGGTAGATTGATGGAGGATAAGCAAACTCTGTCTCCTTTCTTGTAAGCAGGTTCTTGTCATCTATGCCGATTGGCTGGTTATTTTCTTTGGATTTAGCGGACTGCAAATTCCACAATAATCTCTCTGGAACCTTCTTTAATCTTTCCAATGAATTTTGTACTGCAGGCACTGGGTCATATATTTTTAATGAGTCTGGAAAGGTTTGAGGGTGGTTCCAGTTAATGCAAAAAGAGGACAGAATCCAGTGCATAGAGTTATTATATGCATACACTGCTGCAGGTAAAAGAGTGTACCAATTGTCTTGAGTGGGGAACATCTAATGAATTATTTAAGAGTTCAATTTAACATTGCAGTTTGTCCATTAGTTTGAGGATGAAAGCCTGAAATTAATGTTCTTTGAATGACAAGTTTAAGACACAGAGATATCCAAAATTTGGTTTTGTACTGGGGGCCGATGTCAGAGATAATCTTTAAAAGTAATCCATTAAGTCTAAATATGTCAGAGTAGAATGTCTCTGCCATTTCTGATGCAGTGTGCAATCTGGAAAGAGCAGAAATGTGAGTCATCTTATTGTACAAATTCACTGTTACAATTATGTTGGTGCAATTCTCAGAAGGAGGTAATTCCACAATAAAGTCTTTAGAGATGATTTCCCAAGGTTTGACAGGAATTTCAGGTGTTAAAAATAACCCTGCTTTTCTTTGTGTTTCAGTTTTATTTTGGTAGATATGTACAATAGGGGCATCCCATATAGCCACATGGACCATGTACAAAGTGTTTCAGGACAACAAGGCTTTTACAGGCTTCATTAGAAAAAGTTAATACACAGTGCAATACTCGATGATGTATTGTTACGTGCGCGTAATGATAAAAAGAAGGATAAGACAAAAACCAATTAATGTGGGTGTTACTTTATCTGGGTTTCAGGTTTATCACATGAAAACTAAAACTAATTAGGTCCCCATATGAAGCCATATCCAGTGGAAATAGCAGTGACTTCAATTGGTACAATACCTAGAAAACAAACACAAAACAGATAGACATATACATTGTCATACAATTTAAATAAATTTGGTGAGAAAACATGTGCTGGTGCGCACACAGTGTCACACAATAGGTTGAAACTCACAATTAAATTCAGAAGACTGTTTAATCCTGTAATTAAATATAATGGCATTCAACTAGCCATCAAGGAGTAAACACATAAGTGTAAAGTAAAAGAAAAGAGGGAAAAACTCACATGGATGGTTGAGCGGAGTGTCGTTAAAGGCATGACATGCCTCACACTCTGAGGAATCTGGAACAGGAATGGTAGGTGTCATGATTATTTGTCCAAAAGAAACCATCTCGTATGGGTGTCTTCAAAATACAAGTCCACACTCGAATAGTAATTCTACTAATGCAGAGTGGGAAGTGCTGCGGATTAAAATACACCTGCATGGAGCCGTGTCTCCCAAATGAAACATGCAGAATACTTGACAATCAATTGTCCGCAGTGCACAGGCCATTACCTACCTGGGAAATCGAGGCCCAATAGTACAGAAGGCAGTACTAGCTGCCGCAAGGATCCTTCGCTCGAGAATCGATAACCAGAGGAAGATGCTTGTACAAAGAGGCAACGTGATGACGTGGGACGTTAGGAACCCGCGCTGAAGGCATCAAACAACTAGAACACAAAGAGGGATAACCATGTTGTCATTTCAAGGAGTATCCAAGCTCACTGAGATATGTATAAAAAAAAGGCTAAATAATACCACAATACAAGGAAGAAGAATTGTTGGTGTGCAAAAGAATGGGAAAAAGGGTTGAAAACACCACAAATGTAATAGGGGATGCACAAGTGATTAAAGAATTGCATACATGTTTGGGAAAACAGTTAAGTAAATAGAGTAGAAAAAAGATCATTGTGACCCCAAAAAAAGGACTCACAATGTAAGTTCAAATTATGACCAAGCTATATCAAATGTACATTATATCCGGTAAATCACAAAATGATCATACTGTTCCACTCATCCAAGGTGTTTAAACCTTTATTAACAGCGTGACATCTTAAGATCCAGTGACATTCAAACTTGGGAGTTGCTAGAGATTTCCACTTGCCAAACCAGAACTCTTTCCTTGTGGTTGTTTGAAATAAAATGTGATACAGATGTGGCATTTTCAGTTTTGCATCTAATTTTGCTTTTATGTTGAATGATAAGTGTTTTTACTTTTTGTGTTGTTTGACCTATATTCAAAGCTTACATAGACACCAAATTGCATACACAAAATTCATAGAGCTGTAATTGGTAAGTTGTCTAAGTGTGTGTGTTACATTGCAGTGTCTGCACTCCTAAGTATTCATTTTCTGTGTACACACAGAACAGTTTTGACATTTGAAATGCCCAGTAATGGCAGGGAGACAACAAGTCACAGGGACATTTTCAGGTCTAGAAATGTCTGTGGGATCCCATGTCATTACCTTGAATGAATGGTTTTTAAGATTATGACCACTCCTATATGAGAACAATGGGGATCAGAAAATTACGCCAATTTGTTTAATTATTAAACTAACCGTATTGATAGAGTGACTGAAAAAACATAACACTCGGGATTTGGTTATTTTTCTTGAGGGGTTTATAAAGTTTCTGAGGGCAATACTAAGCTCTTTTCAATGCCCTAGACACTAACCATGTTGGGTGTCCTCTGTTATGCAACTTCTTTGATAGAAGAGCTGCTACCCTAAAGTAGTGCCATTTACAATTTCCATGTATGAATAGGAACTATCCATAGTGCAATGCATCCTTAAGCCCCCAGGGATAATTTCTCAAGCAGAGCAGAACAGTGTTCCACTTTGTTGGTTTTCGAAAGAAAGAGGTACCCAATTTTCCATCGCAAACTATAATGGCCAGAACTAAAAAGGGTAGATTGTCATTCATTGCTTCAAAGGTGAAAGTCAGGTGTAGGTGGGTGCCATTAAGACAGTACACAACATCTTTTAGAAAACCCATGTCTCTTCTCCAAATGGAAAAACCATCAGCAATAAAAGGTTTTCAAGGGCAAATATTCTAATAGTAAGGATTAATAGTTGTCAATACATAATTGCATTTCAAATCATCTATATATAGTATGGCAAAATTCGGGGCAATGAATGCACCCATCGATACTCCCTTCTTTTGGAGATAATTGGTGTCTTTGAGTAAAAAATAATTCTTTGTAAGGACTATCTCCAATAGTTCAGTGAGAAACAAAGTAGGTGCTATCATGGGTCTGGGTTTCTCAATTATAGTTAAGACATCTTGCGGTGGTATATTTGTATATAAAGATTGGATGGATGTCTAATCCTACCAAAATAGCCATGACAACACTGAATTCCCAATTCGCAATCGTCTGAATGAAGTCTATATTATCAAATATGAAAGTCTTAAGGGTTCATTACAATGTCGGGCGGATCACCACCGACAGGCCATCGGTGGCAGTCCGCCCGACAGTCAGGTACTCGGTTCGACCGCAGCATTTCAATGCCAATGGTACGAACAGAGACTATGGGGGGAAAGACTGCCACCTCTGACAGGATCTACGTTCCCTCTTGAGGTGGCGGTCATAATCATGTTCCCTGAATGGCAGCGGTGCCGAGCAGGCACCACCGTCTGGATTATGATTACCATTTCCCACAGCCTTTTCATGGCGGTCCCGCCACCATGGAAAGGCTTTCGGAAACAGCATTTGGAAGCCTCAAACAGGGCCTCCCTCCATTGTGGGCCATTGAATAATGGACCTGGGGCACATGTAGGGCCCCCACACATAGCCATGCTCCGTGTGAAATGCACCGCATGGTGCATGGCACACAGTGCATGGATGTGCACATGTTGTCCTTTTCCATTGTGGCACATGCTGTGGCCCTTTACCTGGCCCTTTCCGACCACCACACCAGCCTCCAATCATAATTCTGTGGTTGGAACTACTGCCTGCATGTCGGGCGGTCTTCCAACCGCCGTTATGTCGGGCAGCAGGACCGCCGGCCAGCATCATAATCAGGCCCTTAGTGTTTGGTACTAAGTACTTGATGAATGAATCAATATATTTTCCCAATGGTTTGAGAACCGAACCACAACCCGAAACAATGGGCCAGCATGCAGTGTTGGCAATATTCTTATTTATTTGTGGCAGGATATAGATAATAGGACCGAGGGTTGTTGGTATTTAGGAAACAGTGTTTTTTCTGATTGATTATTACTCTCTCAAGAGCAGATTTAGTTAGTTTTTATATTTTGGTTAGAATCTGTGTTTGAGGGAGACCAGGTAAGGGAAGATAATGAGTGGTATTGGATAACTGCTGCACAATTACATTATGGTATGTGTCTTTGTTCATAATAACAATCCCACCATCCTTATCTACCGGTTTGAATGCAATTTCATTATTGTTTTTCAAAGTATTGAGGGAGGTATTTTCCTTTAACGAGAGGTTAAGTGGAACATATTCAAAGGATCATTGTAAATTCGTGAGTTCAGTGAGGCCTAGCTTCTTAAAAGTCAATATTTCAGGTGGCCTGCTAGAGGATTGTGGATTAAAAATGGATTGAGGATGGTACTCGGCCGTATTAGTGTACTGTCCATCTAGGTTATCAGAATAAAAAAATCATAAGTTGATTCTTTTAAAAAAATGTATAAGGTCCTCATGGAGAGTCAAAAAATCAGTGCACGAGGTACAAAAGAGAGTCCTTTTCTCAGAATGTCTGATGAAGATAGAACAACATTAGATAAGTTAAATATAGGGATGGTATCAGTGCAAATGTCAGAATGGCTAGTTTAAGTTCTCACTGTGCATGTCAGACTTTATTGTTAGTACCCACATCTGTAAAGTTTGTGGTGAGCCTGTCTCTCATCAGGGTGTTCATAGAGGAAGTTGGTTCTGTCACAGCCCCTTCCTCTCCCTCGCCCTTTCCCCTGATCTAAAAAAAAGAATACGGGGGTCTTTGTGGTTTGTCTACAAAAGCATAGGCACTAATGCCATCCCCTGAGTTGAGTTCCTCATTCAAACTCTTAGATTATTCAAAGAAAGTAACAACTTTCTGTATTTTATTCCATCACCAGTGTTGGTGTTGTGTTCCAAAAGGTATTGTATAACAGTTGTCACTCAAGTATGGCTAAGTCTTTTCCTTACTATAACTTTTTTATGTCTTCCTGTATCTTATTATCATTCTTGTTTTGCTCTTTGCCATTGAAGTAGGCAATACTTTTGTCAAATGCTTCCAATAGCCACTTGGTATCAGAAATTGAGGTTTTCTTTTCTAAAAGTTGTTTTTTCAAGTTCCACTAGATTCTCGTTTTGCTTTTTTACTGTGTTCTAAGGCAGTATCTATACCTAAGGCCATCCAATGACAAGATTTTCACGGGTTACATCTGGTTGATCCATTATTTTGTTTTGTGCTGCACAGATTCTTAATATTCAGTTATTCTTTGTATTGACCTGATGATAAACCTATGGTTTAGTGTGGGTCGAAATGCCTTAGACAACCATTCGGCATGAAGACATTACTGAAGACTTTAATTGAACAAATAAATAATCTTCTGATACTTATGAATTTTTGCAGTGGGATACATCTCACAAGACTATTAAATTGGGATTTTGCCGTTTTCTTTGTTTATGATCACCAATGCACCATTTTTTTCACTTATCGATCACTCTATGTTCACTTTTCACATTGAACACTTTCTACAAAAATATCCTAACTGTTCTCTATGTTGCTAAAAAAAAACAATTACTAAGACAAAGTAATTCCTAAACTCATTGGTTTTAGTTTAGTTTTAAAAATCTTCTTTTTAAAATTGAGTCTATATAACAATACATCATTGAATATTGTGCTAAGTATATTAACTTTTTTCAAATCAAACCTATATGGACCTTATTATTCTGAAAAAAATATTTTTGGCACGCACAGACTTCATTCATTTTGATAAATGTTATGACATTGTGATGTAGATTTGGCCACCAAAACTTCCTTTAGAGTGAGTCTTCCGTTAGTCTTCAACAACTGTGTCCAGAGATTAAGGAAGCATGAAATAGTTGAAGTATATGATTTTGCGAAAGTTTTGATGGAATAAAGAGTTTGTTGTGAACAAAAATCCGACCACTTGTATTCTTTCCCTGAAAATGAGAAAAATGTTTTTCTAGGTGGTCGAGATTGATTCTTCCAATTTCCTGACAAATTGACTGAAGCAATGTAGATGTTGTAGCAAAAACAAAGGCATTGGGAACAATTATTTTTTCAACGATTTTGAAATTATCTGATTCAGTATATCACCTAGACATGGAATCAGTGATAACATTTTCAGTGCCACTAGGAGTCCACTGAAACATCTTGTTCTTTTTAAGCAAGTCGGTGATCTGAGAGACTAATTTGAAACACTTCTTGATGAATTCTTGAAAGAAGTTTACTAGACCTAAAAGGCTTTGAGTTTCTTTGACAGAAGAAGGAGTGGTCCACCTCAAAATGGATTGAACCTTCCTAGAGTCCATCGCTATACCAACAGAGGAGAGAACATAGCCCAAATATCTATTGAATTCTTCTCAAAAAGACATTTCTCCAGTTTGGCTAGCAACTTATTTTCCCTTAAATGCTGCAGGTGCAGGACTTGCTTGACATCAGACAAATGGTGTGCTGGATTTTTAAAGAAAATGAGAATGTCTTCTAGATAGATGACCACCATTTTTTGGAGACGTAGGTCTGATAAGATTAAATCCATAAAAAGCTGGAAGACAGCTGGGCCATTACAAAGCTGAAAAGGCATACATCTAATACTCATAATACCAAATGGATTCCCGAAGGAATCTTTCACTTATCAGCTAATCAGATCAGGTGACAGGCTCCTCTCAGATCCAAGTTAGTGAAAATCTTGGCCCCTTGAACAGCCTCCTTAATGTCGTAAATGAGAGGAAGGGGAAAGCGGTCTTTGATGGCTACCAAATGTAAAACCCTGTAAGTGATACAAGGCCCCAGTTCTGAGCAACCTTTCTTTGGTATAGAAAATAAGGATGCTTTGCTGGGGACTTGGACAGAGCAATCAGACCATTCTCAAGAATGGGGGGGAGGTCAAGATACTCCCTTTCTCAAGAATAGGGGGGGTTCAAGATACTCTTGCATGGCTTGTCATTTTAAAGGTGACAGGGAAAGAATGCACCCATAGAAAACTGTTTCCTCAGGAAAGAGTTGGATCACACAATCAAAAGGTCAATGAGGAATTAAGTCATTTTGGATGATTCTTGAAACACATTGTGATATTCATGGTAGACCTCCGGAATTTCAGATAGTTAAGCAACCAATTGAGTGGCAAAGTTATGAGGCACCTCAGATCCCTCAGCAAAAAGAAGGTGGTCTACAGTACAATGAGAGATGCAAAACTGTGAGCTCAGAAACAAGGATTTGGCAGACCAGTTGATGTAGGGGTTATGTTGAGCGAGCCAGTTGATACCAAAAATAAAATTAAATCAAAAGTAAGTTTCTTATAATGTGCAGCAATCCGAAGAGACAAAGGCAGTGAACAGGCCAGAAGCCACTAACTTGTATCCACAACTTCAACAGCAACTGGATTATCCTTCTTTTGGACTGGAATTTGATGGTCTGAAGCCCATTGGATATCCATCTAGACATTGGAAGCACCAAAGTCTACAAGAGCAGGCACAGGCACTAAAAGATGTAGAGGTTGAATTAGTAGCTCCCCTTACAGCAGGACAAAACTAGAATCTTTTGAAGGAGAAGGAAGGGATGTTTGATTTATACTTGCCTCTTTACCCTGCAATAGGGATGAACTCATTCATTTTCCGACTTCTTAGGGTGAGGAACAGGGTGAACAGGGCAAGAACTCAAAAGGTGACACTTCTGTCCTCAGTATAAACATAGACCTTGTTTGCGCCGCATAGATGCTTCTTCATTAGTCTGATGACCTCTAGTAATACCCACTTGCATAGGCTCTTCCTCAGGATCAGAGATGTTGGATGGTAACTTATGCAGGTCTGGTATGGGTTTTAGACTGAGATTGTTTAAGTCATTCCAGTCGTCTTTATTGAAGACAACTGTTTATCTGGGTGAAGAGTTGAATAAGATCTTGTAAGGATGCTGGTCTAGTGAGTCAGGCGTGTCCACCATTCAACCTTTCCTTCTACCATTTTTTTAAAAAGGTAAAATGAGCTGAGTCAGGCCAGTTGATCTCCTAAGCTACGCTCATGAATTTAGAGATGAAGGTGTGTGGGTCCATGGAACCTTGGTTGAGTTCCAAAATCTACTCTTGGGCACTATATGTAGGTTTTTGATGATGAAGAATGTTCTTTAATTCTGTAGGGAAGGCAGGAAAATTATGTAGAAAAGGACTGGCATCTGAACTGAAGGCCTAACACACACTAATGCATTTCTTGTGGTGTTACTGACTATAAAGCCCACCTTGGACCTATCAGTTGTGTAAATGTGGAATATACCTGGCAAGTATCCAGAAAGGTGTTCAGCTTTCTGTGATTTCTTTCAAACTTTAATTTCACCAAGCCAGCAAAAGCAAAATCCAAAGTACCATATTGCAGTATGGCAAGAGATTGCTACAGTGCGGCATTTTCTGTGGTCAAGCTTCAAGGAGCGTCAAGTTGTTGACTGAAGTTAATAATTCTTGGACCGGATCCATCTTTAGACTCCATTGGTGTCTCAGTTCTTCTTGGCACTAGGTGCAGAGTCTTCTTAGTGCGTAGGAATGGGTAAAGAAAACCTAGATACCAGCATGTATCTGGGAGTCTAAAATTGTTCCACAAATAATATCCAGCAGGAAGGAGAAAAACTGGAGACTAGAATAAACCTCCCAGCTGTCCAGGCAACGTAGCAAGATGAGAAGCATAAAGAGAAATATAAGAAGAACTGGAGAAGGTGGAAAATCCAGAGTCGTATGAATGAACGAGCAATCAAGCAAGCACAATTGTGATGTAACTGGACTCCAAATGGACCTCCCTCAAATAGTGCTAAACAGGGTGTGAAGTACTCCACAAGAGACATGGCCATCCTGGATTAGAAACCAAAAAAAAAAAAAATGAAGATCCAAGAAAAAACTTTTAACAACAATTTGTATTTATTTAGATATAAGTGAAACAAAGATAAGAAGCCTAACTAACATGACCAAGGTGATTTATATACTTCATATACTTCAGACCTAGTTTTTCTTTCTATATGCGGCATTCCTAGGTGCAGGCATGCAGGTAACCAATCCCCCAGAATCCTGTGCGTGAACTTGCCTGAGCCGACACACGCCAGGAAGAATCAAGATGGTATTCATGGACACTGCCCCTCCATTTGCTGCTCCAATCATTGGAATCTGGAAAACGCTGGACAAAACCCACAGGGTTCCAGGCCACCATACTGTCAGCAGATAAGGTAAGGTGAAATACTTACATATACCTCAGCAATTCAGTAGGAAATGCTACACACAGTCCTCATATGAGCATAATGGGTTGGGTGCAGGTAGTCTCCCTTGCACATGGTAAAGGCCATGTGCACCTGGTGTCAGTTGCAGAGAGATGTTTTAATACTTAAAAGCCCAAGCCTGTTGCCAACTACCTTCGAGTAAAGCCAAAGTTTGTGTGCACCACGGACTACCTGCCAGTGGAGAGCTTGGTGCATTACCCTATTATATAGTCAAAAACAATTGCTATGGCCAAATACTGCACAAAGTGGGAATATAGTAGCTATACATGGTTGGGTGCAGGACTTCGCTGAAGATCATGCTTTAATGAACACAGCTCAAGCATGTATACTGTAGAAGTGAGCCACTCAAAGATGGCTTACCTCTGTGTGAAGATATAAACATGACCCTATGCGTAAACTATGTTGTGCACAGTTGTTGACTGTTTGTAGTGTATGCTAACCAGGTGCAGAGCAGCCTCCAAAGGGCTTGGCCGAAGGTGCAAACTCATTAGCCAATATCTGTTGCACTTTGCAAAAGTTAAGTGCAATGTGGGTTGGTTTAATCCAACTGCACATGGGCACTGTTGGCATGATTGGATGATGTTATCATTGATGTCATCAATTATGTCATCGATATGTCACTTAACAATATCGTCAGTGGTGTGTTATGTGGGGTCATATGCAGTGTTTCACAGAAGCAAACGTTTTGGTTTACCGAACCATTACTGCAGAATGTCACTGATTTTTAGATTCTGTTTTGTAATCCTGCCAGCACTCTAACTATGTTTTTTTAGTGAATTCCAGAGGTTTTTTAAACATACTTTATGGTGGTTTCAGCAAACCTATTCATAACTTGACTTTAACCTTTAGTTTTATCAGTGAATATCTATCTATCTATCTATCTATCTATCTATCTATCTATCTATCTATCTATCTATCTGTCTGTCTGTCTGTACGTCCGTCCATCTATCTATCTACCAAAACCATGGCAAGATGCACACTCACACATACACACTTAAGAAGGCATAAATAATGCAAATGCTACTTACATTTGTTTACATTTTCTATACATCAATTTTGGCGGAGCCTGTGTTGCTTTGGTTAAATATTTGTATCAGATGGGGAATGGTCAAGGTAAACCCTTATAAAATGACAATATAAGTTATTTAGAATTTTGCATTATGCCTTCTGCTTCTATTGTAACCCTACGAAAGTTTAAAAAAGTGTCTTGAGCAGCGCATTATCACGTGATTTATGTGGGTCTAAAAAAGGTAATGTGTTTTTTCTTTTTGACACACATTTTAATCGATCGCACAGCCCTCTTACAGTGCTCAAAATGCCTCCAGCTTTGGATATTATTACTAACTTTGTAATGCTGAATAACCTATGGATAATTTTAAAAAAAAAGCCCCTGCAGGTAATCACATTAGAAATGGCGTCCATATTTACCAAAAGGTTTCCTTTTAGATTAATCGGTTTTTATCATTTGTTGGATACAATCTATTCATGACACCTCCTGTCTTGGGATGATAAGAGATAGCATGCAGAGAGGAAATTCTGAACAGACTATGGATTTCTTAATATCTATGATCTAAGTACCCCCATGGAGCGCTCCAAAATTCCTTTTACGGTTTTCTCTGCAGAACCATTCAAGAATAGACTATTATTATTCGCTTACGGTGAACAATGCCTGAATCAATGAAGCAAGAGGGGAGTGCTTAGAATGCACACAAAAGCATTCTTATTACAAGATGAAATATATAAATGTTAAACAATATGGGTCTGATGCAGTAAGGGCTAAATAGCCAAAAGAGATTTGGACCAAAGAAATTGTGCAAATACCATAGGGTGGGATTACCAGATGGAGGAAAGGGACATGGGGACAGACAGTGTTTACAAGCAACTGTTAATAAAAAGAACACTGAGTTACCGTATTGCATTTTATATAAATGACATCAGTTGTATAAACGGTCAACGCTTACAGTTGGATACTGTAATCAGACAAACAATCATTATGCTGAAAGTGCATTTACTGTGACATCCACCACTTCAACAAAATTCCCAAACATGATTAACAACTGCACCAATGAAAGACATCGAATAACTCTACTCATGAGAAAGCAAATCATTTCATAACAGTAAAAGGAAGGCTACACATCGAAAACATTTTGAAATGCAGGGTGGCTAACATTTAAACTAGCAATTGGCATCTACTTCATTCAATGCCAGATGTGCAATTTGAGATATCAAGGCTATTTGAATTTAATAATTCCACACACTGGCGAGACATCTATAACACAGAGTAAACACAATACACCTTCAGATAAGCGAGCAAAAAGATAGTTTCGCATATATGGACATACATGCACACACAAATCTACACAGATACAGAAACCATGCACACCCACAAACAAACCTGCAATGAAGATCTTGCAAATCATACATCATAATATTGCTACAATATGCAAATTGGCATTTATTCACAGGAGTAATGACTCTGCGCTGGAGGTATGTGTGCCTAGGAAGGGTGCAGTACAGGAATAGAGCAGTACTGTGTGGTACATATTAGATTAGTGCATATGCTGAGTATATGTATTCCGTGAGGAATACATAACATGAAAGATGTGGTGCTGTGCAATGAAAGCATATGCTGGGTGTATGTGTGCTTGCGTGAAGTACTATACATAAAGGGTGAAGTGTTGTGCAGTGCACACTTGATGAGTGTGTGTACTGGCAGATTACGTGTTTGTAAAAAGCACACCCTGATACTATACAGTAAGTAAGTAAGTTTTTATATAGCGCAGCTACTCACCCTTACAGGTCTCAAGGCGCTGGGGGCCGTCGTGGAAATTAAGTGAGCTATTGCCCAGAGTCACATGGTGCTGAGCTAAGCTGCCACCGGAGACGGGGATCGAACCGTGAACGCTGTGCTCCGAAGTCAGCTGCCCTGGCCGCTGCACCACACCTCTCCACTACAGTACTGAGCAGTGCATGCAGACTGAATGTGTGTACTGAAGGCATGCCTGTCTGTAGTGGCATAATGCATGGAGGTAACAGTACTGAAGAGTAAGTATGTTGTGAATGTACACTGAGTGCAAGTGTGCCGACAATGGTACATTACATGGAGGGCCCTGGGTTACATTTTTGGAAGCCCAGGCCTGCCTGGTGAAGACATGAGGAGGAGAGGACCCCCCGGACAGATTTGTGTATTGCTGCATTCCTGTAAATGGGTGAGATACCTACTGGTGGAAGGGACTCTCCCTTTACACTTCAAAAGAAAGTAAGGGGCCTGGACACATCTCAGTAAAGGAGATGGGGCTGATAAGGGAATCATATAGAGTAGGGCAGGGAGCCTTAAATTAACCTTTTGATGTACTTATCACTGTAGTTGACAACCAGATGTGAGCTCTGGTCATTCCCATGAATTGTGTTGTGGGTCAATCTGCTTCAGAGTCTTGCCTGCTGCGAAAGACATCCTTTCAGGAGGAAAGAAGAAAAGTGTGCATTTCAAAACTTCAAAGACTCACAAACTAAATAACATTTGGTGTCTGAAAAACACTATAAGAAGTGGAGGTTGAGACACCAACATTTGTCATCTCCCAAGCAGCCAGACAGGCTATGTGAGGAGGGGAAGCTCTGCAAGACTTCTGCCTGTGACCAGGCCTGGGGGCAAAGGCCTACTAGTTCTCCCGCTGGGTGAGGGGACATCATCCAGGAAAACCATGACCCCCGCCCTGGAGCCTGCAGTAGCAGCACTTTCCTGCTTGCCAAGACAAGTGTGCCCTGTGTGGAAGAGAAGAGAATTGGAGAGAGCGAGAAGCAGTGGGGAGCCCTACCGTAAGGACTCCCTGTGCAAAGTGAGAGAATAATCGGGCCATAGCCCATGTGCCGGAGTGCCGGTTCGACAACCGCTGTATGCCAGATGAGGGCAGCCGTGGACTGAGCCATGATATAGAGCCATGCAGGACTTGCCAAACCCGTACCACCATGCTGCGGTGACACTGTATAGCAGGAGGGGCCACTAGTAATGTTGCTACTGTGAGCGTGCTGAGACTCATAATCATTGTGGTGGAGGCGTTTGCACCAGAGGAGTTTGCGCCTGTGCTTTAAAGTACAGCAGCAACCCCTGTATACCAGGAGCAGCTACTGGTACAAAAATTGCCAAGAAAAAGACTGAGGCTGCGTTCAGCAGGCGGAGCCCACACAGTGAGGGAACAGCCCCTGACGAACCTCCGCGGACTACCAAGTACGCCGCAGTCAAAGTTGCACCCTCATTGGGCAACAGTCAGGAGCTGAAGAAAGGATTCCGCCGCACCCCCCCCCCCCTGCTCAGGAAGGTTGACTTAATGCATCTTCGCAAGCCTGGAACTGCGCCGATAACTGGAAGACTCCAGCCGCTCCGCTCAGGAGAGAGAGCCTGCTCCACCGGGTGCTCCCTAGTGGGGCGCAAGCAGGCCAACTTACCCAAGCAGGAACAGAACTCACGGGTGCTCACGCTGAGGGCACTTGTTACCCTGCTGAATCGTCTGTGCTGCAAAATCAGGTAAGACTTGAACTGGGCATGTTGGGCCCCAGAGCACTCGATGCTAACGGTGTTGTGGCATCATAGACACTTTTGACTAAATCCTGAAGAGTCAAAACGGAACTCTTGAGTAGGGCCAACTGGCACACATTCCCTGGATGCGGCCACCAGAGAATGGGGAATAACCCCAACACTGTTATTAAACAGAGCGTGGGACAGGGATTTGCCTGACAACAACTGGTGCCCTAACCTCAAGGTGATTGTGTTATTGCTCATGAACTTCGTTTTTCCTTTGCATGTGTACAGTTAGAAATTAAGTACTTCTTTTTCTTATAAAAGCAAGTATTTAACTGTACATTTATTTATTGTTTGCACTGTTTGCACCTCAAGTTATGAGCCATGTTCACTTACCTGTTTCTATACTTCCCATCCTGAGGGAACCTTTGACTGCTCGTCCCCAGCTACCACTGAGAGTCAAGTGCAGAAGGGGTGCTTGGTTCAGTTGCTCATGATCCATAGTACGTCGTGGCCTAGGACATCAGAAGTAAAAAGCCACAACCACCACTGTTAGGTCCAGTAGCCCGTGCGTGCCCCATGGCCATCTGAAAGGGGTTCTGGCACCTTGGTGAAGCAAATTAGTCTCACTTGTGAAACCTAATGGATTTGCCAATTTTTTCTCTAGATGGCTGCTATGCTTGTGCGTGCACTTGGTGTGGAGGACATCTTGCCATGATTTTTCTTGAAGATAAAAAAACATTCAAAGATGGCTGCTGCTTACATGTATGCATGCACAATGGCTATCTTTGAGTGGTTTGTCTTTTCCTTTGGGAAAAATAATACGAGATGACCACTTTGCATCTGCACACAAACATGGCAGCCTTTTTAGAATCCTTGAATGATTTTTCGTAAACCAAAAGAAAAATCTTTCAAAGATGGTCATTGTGTATGTATAATTCATCAATCTACAATAGTCGTCTGGCCATGAAGCACTAGATTCTACACTCACTTTCGGAGAGCAGAGTATTCCAGTAGTAGTGTGCAGCTAACTGAACAGGTCAAAAGTAATTAAACACACCAATAAATAAATGTAATAAATAAATACATTGGAAGCAGGTGGTAGGAAAGGAGAGGTGACAGGGCAAGCTGAGCTGAAAAATGAGCAGCCAAGCATTAGTGTGACCTTAAAGAAATAAATAAACAAAGTAATAAAAAAAGTACGTGGGGAAAATGTTGTGATTAGCAAATGGTGGAGTGATGAGCCCGGCAGAAGTGTGTTGCTGCTGGGCTATTCCTCGAACGACATAAAAACAATATAAAAAAGTAATGGGAGGGGATGGTGAAGCAATGGACAAGCAGGGGTTTTTGAGAGGAGATGAGAGAAAGTGAGAGATATAAGGAGAGCATGGGAATGAGAGAGAGAGACATAGAGGGAGAGAGGGAGAAAGAGAGAGAGGAAAGCAATGCATTCCCATGGATTTCTAGAACTCAAGTAAAAATGAAGTTTCCTCACGATAGTAGTGCAAAGATTCAAGTTATTATTTACATAATAAATATCAATCAAATAATTAAATAAAATGTATTAAATAATTCATAATTAATTATTGTCTAATTAACTTCCCAACCTATCCCCCCTACAAACCCAACAACCTGCTACAAAACTATAAATTACTATTAAAAATGTAATAAAAACTTCTAAATCACAAAATTGCAAGCTATATTTTAAATAAATTAATAACATTTATATAAACAATAGTAACACATAAAATTAATATATCAAGTAAAATTCACTCAAATAATTCAAAAACAATATTTTGAACCACTGTATTATTGAAAATGATATTATAACGATGTTACTGGAGTAGCATAATTTTGCTCCACTTTTTTATCTTGATAAGGCCACATATATGTCTGTACTTTTGACCTTGTGTATTCCCATAAAACAATTATAATCAGTATACGTACTGCACTAGTATAGAAAGTGCAGTAATGGAGTGTTCTAAATGAGTATGTGCATTAATGATTTTTCTTTTAAGAACAGCTGGACTAGCAACAAAATTTATCTATAGGCTAAGATTGTACTGGGGTTGCGCTAACCCGCATTTGATGCAGTGTATTCTCCATAGTTTAGGAAAGAATGAATCATGAGAGTGTTGGTGTTGTGCCCACAATGTGGTCAGTTGTTTTTCTAATAAATTAAAGTGTATTCATGTGCGAAAGTGTGATATAGATGAATAACCTTATATGTATTCATGTATTTACAGGATTGTATGTGTGTTGCACAATTATATGCTTCTGTAAGTAACTTGCTAGGTTAGTGCGACTGTGGGCCTTAAGCTTACAGTTTGGACATTTAACAGTGAACGTGAAAGTTGTTTGTGATAAATTTTTCCCTTTTGCAGGTGCAGACCAAAGCATTCTTAGTTAGTGAAAGAACACTGTATTTTAAGATAGTGAGGCGAGGGAGCGCTAGAGAGCTGGCGAGCAAGATGGCCACACTAACATGAGGCTCCTGCCACCCGTACTCACAATGCCGCAAGCATCCTGAGCCCTGCGGAGCTAAAAAAGGGAATATAAAACAGCTTTAACTGGCGGAGGTATCCAAGATGCATTCTCATGCTTGAATCAGGTACAAACTGGGCTTATTGGAGAGAAAACGCGGACAGATCAGCAACGGCCGCATTGCAGGAGAAAATGGCAGTGCACAACAACTAGCAAAGGAACCCTACCCTCGCATATGGCAGTAAACCGCTATGAAGAAAGAACCGCAGAAGTGCGGGGAGTCGGGCTCTCCTCCTCCCACCGCGGGGGGTAAAGCGTCCATTTGACGGCAAGAGGCTATTGGGAGCGGTGCTCAGCAGATCAAGCAGACCGGAGCCATACTGCGGCGGCCAGCAGACGGAAGGCGCCGGGGATGGCTGATCACCTCCGCGGGAACAGCCAGAGAACACAGCGGCTTGAGGAGGGATACGGCAAACATCGGTACCGGTAAGACCTGACGGGGCCATATTGTCTGCGCGGGACCTGGCTGGCGGAGGGCGGGAGGTGAGAGCTGCGGCGACATGCGCTGTGTGCAGAGTGAGAGCAGGGCCCCCTGCAAAGGTGGCCCAGCTAGACCTGGGTGCGGCTTGCAGGGGGCCTGGGAAGCTCCTGCTTAGCTCCCTGCCTGGGCGCTGAGCGGACTGAGTTTAGAGCAGACAGCCAACGTGGACGCAACCCCATCCTTTTGCAGCACAAAGCGCATACTGAGCAGCAGCACACCCATGTCACTTACTTAAAGATACTGGGATGGCAGACGCACATGGAATGGTAAGGCCTGCATAAGATGGCATAACTAACACGCGGGAGGCCTCATTTCAGTGCCACAGGGATCGCCTGTAATCCAAGGCAGATGTCAGGAGCGCAATAGAGGCTGGATTGCGGAGCAACACACAGATGCTGGTGAACTGGGAAAAGCCCTATTTGGCTGCCATTTAGGACGTGCCGTGCAGTCCGCGTGCATATAAATCTCAGAGCTGAAATCTTGCCCTCATACCTGGGTTGGAACACAGCTCTCCTCACGCAAATCAATAGTGAAGAAATGAGTAACTACCCCCGACATGGGGGCATAGACCACATCGAAGTGCGGGTGGGGTAACTATCCGGGGTACCACCGCAGACGCTGACACGTCCGTGAAAGTACCATGACCGGCACAGTGACTGGTGGACAGGAGGTGGAGGTACAGCTATTGGAGGAGGCTCTTGTAGAATTCCGCCCCGGGACGGAGGATGAGAAGTATCAACCAGGGTGGGACCTGCAGAGGGCGCACTACTGACAACACAGGAGATATCACCCTCACTCCGGCATAACTGACGCAATACCGGGTCAGGCTGGAGAAGTAGCCCCCTCTCCTTTCTCCCCGTCTGGAGGCCCTGGTTTACCACACTCTACCTCCGCATACTGTGAAAATGGGGCAAACAGGTGGAAAGCAATCTAAATTACCGTTTAAATCCCATAAATTGGCGAGGGGGCTGTCGGGGGAACTAGCCACAGATATGACAGATGGCCAGCGCTCGCAATCCCAACCGGATGCCCCCGACATGCACTCCCTGTTACTCGCCATGAGCCACAGCCTAAACTCCATAGAAGCTAAAATGGACACCATGAGTAGGCGCATGGACTTCATAACACAGAGACTAGAAAAGCAGGATGGGCGCATAAGTGAAGCTGAGCAATGCATATCCAGCATTGAAGACATCTCCACACAGTGGGGAGACCAACTACAGCACATGGAGCGTCTCCTGAGCACTATTGCCGCCAAGAACGAAGACCTGAAGCCACGATCCAGGAGGAACAACCTCTGCATCCTGGCCATCCCTGAATCCACATTGGTGGAACGAATGGAAGACTACATGGAAACCATGCTAACAACACTGTTCGACGCCTCAGCCCTGTCTAAGCAGAAAGTAGTGGAGAGAGCGCACAGATCACTAGCAGCAAGAACCCCGCCAGGCGCACCGCCTCGACCTATTATAGCCGAGGTGTTAAACTATCACGATTGTGATGCGGTGCTCTGGCCAGCTAGGGAACGAGGACGCCTCACGTACGATGGAAATGAAGTATCCTTCTATCCTGATTTCACAATGGTGGTGCAGGAAGCACACAGAAAATATCTGCCTGTGAAGCGAAAACTACTGCTTTAACCTGCCAAATTACGCATCACAGTGCAAGGCAAACACCACATCTTCACCGCTCCACAACAAGCCCAGGAATACCTGCGGATCGAGAGATGGCGGCGCACCCCTGCGGCGGGAGAGAACTTGAGCTCCAGGCCCGGAAATCCACTATCTGAAAATGACTGAGCAAACCTATGAAACCCCTTCAATCACATCCAAACTCTCTTTTGACTGGCGGCCATGCCACCGCACTCCCTGATATCTGTGACCTGAGCAGTCACAAGCTCATATGCTATATGGTGACATGTGACTCTGAATGGAGAATTTAATGTGTCCCACAAATTTAGATGTTACCAGCCAAGCATAGTCGACATAAGTTGAGCACTGCACCCAGGATGCGTGGAAAAGCTCTGCAGGGAACCCAAGACACCCTGGAGATCTTGATAACCGATATTTACCCGGGAATCCACGATTGTTTGAGGGTGGATGCCTGGACCTCTGGCGACACCCCCAAGCAGAAATTTCCAATTGAATGGTTAAAACTGTAAGAACTGCGACATGTATGTCGTGCTGTACCCCTCTCTCTCTTTCTATAAACTTTTGTTCTCCTTCTCTACTACCCTCTTCTCTTGTTACATTTGGTACTATTTCGGTATCGCATGACTGTATGTTTCAGCAGGGTGGGATTCACTGACGGGATTGGGCCGTCGGTGTGTGTGGGAGAAATATGGAAGTTGGAAAATCTTACTGTTCCTACATTGCACTAGATTTCTGGCCCCACATGCAAGACAGACCTCACTTATTCACCAAAACACTCACGCTCATTCAGGGTTTGACACATGCAGCATACCAGTTCCATGAGTGCACCGCAAACCGCTAAAGGACCCCACTATAGACTTTTGCCCTGGAATTTGATGGGAATGGGAGACCCACACAAACGCAGACACATACTTGGTTACATGGACAGACATAACATCCATATCGCAATGCTACAAGAAACGCACTTCGACCCCGGCAAAACAATCAATTTCTCAGCGAGATGGGCCTCCCACACATGCTATGCATCATACGCCACATACTCCAGAGGCACCGCCATTTACGCGACCCCCAGCGTGAATGCCGTTCCATTGCCAAAAAGTATACAATTCTTTTTCGTTCTTCAAAAATTCACCCAGCCCTTGTCCTGAGGAGAACCGGTAAAACAATTGGGGTTTGAAATGCATAGACCATTACCTTTGGGAGATCCCTGCACATCGCACTTCAATATGGAGGACTCAAATTAAGTTTTAGCAAAAAACAATTTCTTCAAGCCCATATTAGATATGCCTGGAACCCCATACTGCATACCAAAGGCGTCAGTTGTAAATTTATTGCTCTGACCCTCTAATTGTAGGACTGGTGAACATTGAATACTTGTTTTTTCTTGTATCAATTCTTGTATTGTTGTCATGCTTAAATCTGTTTTTTCTTTTCACATTGAGCACAATGTTTTTTAAGAAAAATTTGCATATTTGAGAATTACTTGCCGGTATCTTCTCCTTTCATTGTAAAGAAATTGAAAGCTTGAAATGTGACTGAATCAAAGATATTAAAGACTTAAGAGTACATGTTTATTGAGTGAAATGACCTTCACGAAAAAATAAAAACATGTATGAATCACGCAGCCACCTATTGTTGTTTTATGTTTATATTTTGATCAAGCATGGCATTCCATACCACCCCAGAGGCTCCATTCAAGATCCGCAGGGGCGATACTGCTTGATGTGGGGGAAGACTGCCACCCACTCGGTCATGCTGCTCAACTGTTATGGGCCAAACATAGACAACACCCTGTTCTATGATAAACTATGGGGCATCATTCTCAGTGTCGGTTCCACTCACCTTATCTGGGGGGGACTTCAATCTAATACTAGACCCGAGCAAAGGTCGGTCGGCCAGCGATTCAGCGCAGCACACTGCAGCTGGGAAGCATCTGGAAGGCATTATACAAGACCATCTCCTGGTGGATGCATGGAGGACATTGCACCCAATTCGTGGAGAGGGCACGTTCTATTCTAGCGTGCATCCAGCTGGTCTCGTATCAACTACTGGCTCATCTTGAGGGGACTAGGTACATGGCTCACTAGCGAGGAGCACTTGGCACGTACATACTCCTACCACTCCCCAGTACTGATGCAATTGCGGCCCCCGGTGTCCACCTCCCCCTACCAATCATGGAGTCTATCTCCCAGACACTTACTATACACTTGCTTCAGGAAAGAGGTCAGGCAGAAAATTAATGACTTCTTTGATAGAAATCTAGACACAGTGCCGAGTATAGCGACTGTATGGGAAGCATTTAAAGTAACACTACGAAGAATATGCATCGTGAAAGGCGGAGGCATATTAAGGGATATCCGGATGGCGCTACAAAAACTAGAAGGTGATATTAAAGATTCAGACGGCTGACTCGGTGGCAGTCCAGAGGGAGACGTTAAAGCCAAACTCCGTACCCTGATGACTGAATATGAAATGGAAGCAGAACGAGAATGTCTCTTTCGTACCAAGTATGACAGGGCGCAACAGAATGGGAAGGGAGAGAGGCTTGACAGAGCCCTAGCGGGAACAGTGCGGCCACCCAGATTCTCTAATCACATTCTAGAAGTGGAAAACTCTGCGGGCCGTATGCAAAAAGACACTGCAGATATTCTCCAGACAATCACAGCTTATTACACAGAGCTGTATACAACGTGCAGGGACCGCCCAGTTGAAATGGCCACATACTTAGGAGACATTGCGCTAGCATGGATCGAATGCACCCATAAGGAGTTTCTGGTGGCCGAGATAGAAGAGGACGAAATTAGAGCAGCCATAATTCAGCTGAGGACAGGCAAGGCCCGGGGCCCTTATGGTCTGCCACCTGATTTCTATAAATGCTACATAGATGCCCTCGCCCCCATACTCAAGAAAGTCTATGTAGAGGCCAACACGACTGACATATTACCACCAACCATGGGTGAAGCTATGATCATCTCCCTTCTGAAACCAGGGAAATCGGCGACTAAGTGCGAAGTGTATAGGCCACTTTAACTCATAACCTGTGATGCTAAAATACTGGCTAAAATACTAGCCAACAGGCTCAGCCTGCAGATGGACAAGCTGGTACTACTAGACCAATCTGGCTTCATGCCAATACGGGCCACCTCCCACAATCTGCGCACCCTTTTTGCAATCATACAGGACATAGATCCCAATCTCGCTGCCGTGGCAGTCTTTTTGGATGCCACCAAAGCGTTTGACTCACTAGAATGGGACTACTTATTTGCCGTATTAAAAAGAATGGGTTTCCCCACTTCTTTCCTATTCTGGGTCACCTTACTTTACAATCAGCCACGGGCGATTGTGCAAATTAACATTTGCTGCTCCCCTCCCATAAAGATATCATTGGGCACAAGACAGGGGTGCCCACTATCACCTCTGCTATTTGCCCTCCCAGTTGAACCTCTGGTAGTGAAACTGCGGCAACATTATAGAGAATACGCACTGAGATATCCTGACCGGCACCTACTAGTGTCCATGTACGCGGACGACATATCTTTATACCTCCGCGAACCACACATAAGCCTAAATCCTGTCCTTTGAGAATTAATACGATTCAGGAGACTTTTGGGAGTCATGATTAACTGGAATAAGTCCCAGATATTCCCTCTCAAGCCGAACACACGCGCATTCCCCTCGGATTACCCCTTGAAATGGTGCGACTCAGATCTTAAATACTTGGGGATAGTGATATCCAGAGACAAAGAAGCAATGCTGAGGGCAAATTATGACACTGCAGTTGATACCATCGTGGAGTCAGTGACACGCTGGATCACGCTACCACTATCATTTGCAGGGCGCTTCTCGTTAATTAGAATGATTATCCTGCAGAAATTGCTTTATTTATTCATTAACATACCGCACGCTCCTGGACACCAGTTCTTTCGCACATTGCAAACACAACTAATTAAACTCACGGTGGGCGGTAAACAACCCAGAATATGGTGGAGCACGCTAACTCTACCTTTTGAAAAAAGCAGTTTTGAAGCTCCAGACATGGAACTTTACTACCTCTGTGCACAAGCATACTTTGCTGCGTACTGGTTTCAGCCGCCACCGTACATGCCACACTTAGCAATAGAAAAGGGTTATATGGTCCCCCTCCCCACCATAGCCTTTTTGAGGGCTAAGCCTCCCTGTGCCAGGCACTCCTACACACCTGTGGGATGCACGGGCCTGGCTTGGAAAAAGCTAGGGGAAAATTAGCTAAGCCACTACTATAATCCCCGATCCTGCCGCTGCTATACCACCCGCACATCCCAGTCACTCATGAAGCAGCCTGCAGGAGGGAAACATCGGTAACATCGCAGTGTTTACACCGCAATACCTTTACAACGCGGGTATTACAACGCAAGTCATTACAATGACTTGCGCTGGATGGCGCTCTAAGCTAAGGAATAGTATGATTTACTATTCCAACACCTTCCTTACTGTAACGTAGGCTGGAGTTGGAATAGTAAATCATACTATTCCTAAGTCCAGCGCCCTCCAACGCAAGTCGTTGTAACGACTTGCGTTGTAATGCCTGCATTGTAAAGGTATCGCGGTGTAAACACCGCGATGTAACGTCGTATATTCCCTGCAGGAACATGCTCCAAAGTAGAGGAGCCACCACATGGGGGGACCTCTACCACGATGGAGAGCTAAAAAATCATACAATGTTTTAGGATCAATGTTAGGATCAGTCACGATGTCAAAGCGGCCACTCCTACCTTTCTGAAGTAGCCCCCTGTGCTCAATACGCTGCATGTACTAGTACAAAACCCACACCCCACGCACATGGTGTCTCAACTATACAGGGCTGCGCTAATGGAACATCCAGTGGAGACGGGGGCATGTGCAGGGTGGGACTCGGAATTAGACACCCCACTGACAGAAAATCAATGGACATACTGCTGCAAACAAATGGAGACAATAACAGCCAGTAGCCGATTAAGACTTATACATTATAAGTACATACAGCAGGCTTACTATACTCCGGAGAGACTGTATAGATTCCAACTGCGGCTGAATGATCGATGCGTGTGATGCTGGAGTGAAGGGGTAGACTTCCTACACTTAGCTTAGGGTTGCAAAACAATACATGATTACTGGATGGAAGTGCTAAATGCCTTATTACACATGTATACAATATATACGCACTGACCCCACAACCGCCCTCCTAGGCTACACAGAAGAGATAGCAATACCACACAGAAAGCTTGTATCACTGGGACTGTTGCTAGCAAAACAACGAGTTGCTTATAGATGGGGAGAGAGCGGGCCCCCAAGTTCAAGGAATGGCTGTATGACATGACACACTGTATAGATTAACTCACTACATATGCTGAACTGCTGCCCCCCACTTCATGACCCCGTGACATATGGGAGCCGCTGCAATGATATCTGCAGCTGTGGGTAATGACAATCCCCAGGAAATTTGATCGCGCTCCCCCTAGAGCTTACGGAACCTGCTTATGGCCCGGGGGTCAGCGGAGGAAGGGGGGAACACCGGGGGTGCACTTGGGGGCACCTTCGTTGATGCGCATGACAAATATATATTGAAAATGTGCAATTTAGATATGAGTCTATGGTCTGTAAACAGCTGTAATTAGCATAGAATGGCCTGTAACTCAGGAAACATCTCTCCATTAGGTATAAGTGCAATGTATTGTTGTTTGATTGTTATATATTGAAAACCTAATAAAAAGAAATTTATAAAAAAGATAGTGAGACCAGGAAGAACTGGCAAGGTCAATTCAATTTAATGAGAAGAACAAGGGAGTGCTACCAGTTGGTGATATCTGTCGAAGGGAGGAATTCAAGGATGCCTCAGAAGCGAAGACTGGAAAACGGGAGCATTATACCAGGCGCTGGAGCTCTTCATGGGAAATGGAAAAAATGAGGTTGAATAATGTGAGGTCATGTGTCTCGAACTTTCTGCGTGTCTCTTATTAGTGAACTTACCTTGTAGTCAGAGAGATGTCTTTTAGACTTCGAAAGGTACAGATCTCCCCTGAATTCTGATTGTGTGGCTTTATGCTATACAGGATCTTTTGCTTACAGAACTTCTACCAAAGTTCTGATGCTGACACCATTTCTTGCTTCTGAATTAATAGGGTTTCCTTAACTTTTAGTTTAGTATAGAGATAGCTAGATCCTGCAATTCTTTCCAATGTATGGGGAGAAGTCTTGAAACCATTTGTTCACTCATCAGACTTTGTTCTTAATCTTTTGCATTGCAATTGCGGAAATCTTGATTTGTTCTTTGCTTTTAAGATCGATATTGTACGTCGATTTGGTCTTCCTTTAATAATTCTGTATATTTACAGTATATTTTTGTGTCTGATTTAAATTATTTTGGCTTTGAGTTTATAATAAAAAAAATAAAAATTTAAGTCGGGACTCTGACTTAAAGTGTGGTCACATTTAGTCTCACAGTTTATGGATCTAAACTTGTCAGTAACCCCTTCTTTTCTCAGGCTACCGCAAAGGTCCATTGACATAAAGAAAATTGGAAGGTTGGCCGAAAGTTTCATCATTACTTACCTCCAAAAATGATATTCTTATCAATGACATTTGTGTGGCACAATATTTATTTTCTGATATTTCTGTCTCCCAATAGTTTTAGCTCAATGTTTTCTCCAAACATCGTCATTCTCACTTACTCCATGGGGGTACTTTATTCCCATTTCAATCAGTGGTGGCTCCTCCACTAAGGCGGAGGACCATTGCCCTGCTTTGAGAGCGTGAAGAGGAAAAATTAAATGATAATAACTGTATGCTATTATCATTTTATTTTTCAGTTCCTAGGTGCCGGGAGGGGTGGGGTTGCCTAGAGCAGGGGCCAGAGGGAGGAATGGTTTTCACTCCCAAAGTGCACATGACTGTTTGGCCGACCCTCTTGGGCCGGCCAAACAGTCATGCACACTTTGCATCTTCCCCACCAGGCTGAAATGCACAGCCTGGTGAGGAACATGCACATGCTCCCTGTCCCCATCTGAGCACTGAATCGTGGTGCTCAGACCAATCACAACCCTGCATTGCAGCATTGTAATTGGCTTAGGGGAACCAATCACAACGCTGCTTTGCAGTGTTGTGATTGACTTAGGAGTGCCCCGGTGCTTCCTGAGACAGAGGAGAGGCGGCTGCGATGCGACCACAGGGTTCACTGACACAACATCGATGTAATAAATATTGATGTAAAAAATATCGAGTAAAAAATATCGACTCCTATACTTAAACAGGTAAGTAAAAAAATATTGACTAAAAATATCGATGTAAAAAATATAGATGTATAAAATATTGACTTTTATATAAATATAAAATAAAATAATATATATTAAATATATTAAATATTAAACTTAATTTTAACAAATTAAAATACATTTAATATACATTTTAATAAAATATAACAAATAAACGTAATAAAAAAAATAAACACACAGACATAATTATTTATACATTTATATTTACTTTAAAACAATTAATAAACTATTATTTTTAATTTCTGTTAAAAGTTTAAAATTATATAAAAAATAAAAATATATATCAATGATTTAAAATATAAAAAAACAAAAATCTATAATAAATTAAAACATGAAACTATTAAAAAATATTTAAACTTACATTTCACAATACAGTGAGTGCAACAGTAGGGAAAGTGTTGGATAGCGGAGGGGTAAAAATAACTATTCTCACTCCAGTGAGTGCAACAGTAGTGAAAGTGTTGGATAGCAGAGGGTAAAAATTACTATTCCAACTCCAGTGAGTGCAACAGTAGGGAAAGTGTTGGATAGCGGAGGGGTAAAAATTACTATCCCCACTCCAGTGAGAGCAACAGTAAGGAAAGTGTTGGATAGCAGAGGGGCAAAAAATACTTTTCCCACTCCAGTGAGTGCAACAGTAGGGAAAGTGTTGGATAGCGGAGGAGTAAAAAAAATTTATTCCCACTCCAGTGAGTGCAACAGTAGGGAAAGTGTTGGCTAGAGGAGGGGTAAAAATTATTATTCCCACTCCAGTGAGTGCAACAGTAGGGAAAGTGTTGGATAGTGGAGGGATAACAATTACTAATCCAACTCCAGTGAGTGCAACAGGAGAGAAAGTGTTGGACAACGGAGGGGTAAAATTTACCATTCCCACTCCAGTGAGTGCAACAGTAGGGAAAGAGTTGGCTAGCGGAGGGGTAAAATTTACTATTCCCACTCCAGTGAGTGCAACAGTAGGGAAAGTGTTGGATAGCGGAGGGGTAAAAATTACTATTCCCACTCCAATGAGTGCAACATTAGGGAAAGTGTTGGATAGCGGAGAGGCAAAAATTACTAGCCACACTCCAACAGTTAAAAAAAATAAAAAATATTACAAATTAAGAAACATTATGAAAATAAATAAATAATATTTTAAAAATTGAAAAAATTATATATTAAATATATAAAAAGAAATCATATTATAATATTAATTACATATAATAAATACCTACAAATATTATATAAAATTAAATAATAAATAAATAAAAAATAAAAATTATTTTAAACTAGAAAATATTTACAAACAAAAACATTAATTATACATGAATGTATTTATTTTATTTCCTACTGTATAACACCGCACCAATCACAACACACTTCAACGTTTTAAATTAAATTTACTTCCATAATTAACATAATTAATAATCAATTTAAAAAATATTATAAAAAAACAAATAAACATTAATTAACTACGCACACTGTAACACTATAATGTCCACAACACACACCTAAATTAAATTATAAAATAATAAAACACAATTAAAACTTATTTTTAAATTAATAACTATTACTATTAACAATTAATTATAAAGTAATTAAAATGTATTTAATACCCACCCTTTGCCCCTTTAACCCCTTGGCCGCGGCGGTAATTCTGCCGCGGCGCTGGGGGGGCGGGGGTGAGCGCGGCGCCGCTATGCTCGTGACGGAACCACGCCGTCATGAGTCACAGGCGAGCTGTGCTCATGATGGCGTGGTTCCGTCACGACCCCGCCCACTCACTAATTCGCCCGCACAGGCGGGGAATCAGCCCCGCGTGGGTGGAGCAGCCGCAGCATGACGGAACCACGCCGTCATGAGCACACGCCGCCCGTGGCTCATGACGGCGTGGTTCCGTCATCCGCAGGGAAGGGGTTAAAAGTAAAAACAACACACAAATAAATAAACAATTACCCAAAATAAATATCAAATAATTAACATTAACTAACAACTATATATTAATTAATTAAACACAAATTACTTCCCATCCATTACCCCTATAAACAGCACAACACACCACACCAAAAATGAATTACACAATTGCCATAATACATTTTTAAATAATTTAATTAATATTAATTAACAAATAATTATTAATAAAAAATAAATAAACTACTTAACACCCTTTACCCCTATAAACCCCAAAACACACACGTAAAATTAATTACACAATTACCATAAATAATTACCAATTAATTAATTATAATTAATTAACAACCAACCATTAATTCATCAATCTCAAATACATTTCTTCCCACCCTTTACACCTATAAACTCCAAAACACACACCTAAAATTTATTACACAATTACCATACTTAATTGCCAATTAATTAACTAAAATTAATTAACAACCAATTATTAATTCATCAATTAAAAAAAATTACTTCCCACCCTTTACACCTATAAACACCAAAACACACACCTAAAATTAATTACACAATTACCATAATTAATTACAAATTAGATAATTATTATTAATTAAAAACAAATTATTAATTGATTAATAATAAATTACTTTACACATTTAACACTATAACATCTCAATTAAACAAATATTAATAAATACAAAATAATCAATTAATTTAATACAATTAAATTACTTCCCACCCTATTCCCCTATAATCCACAACCCGCTACGGAACTAAAAATGCAAAATTCATATTAAAAAAAATGTATAACTACTAAAAATGCAACACATATATTAAAAATAAAAACAATTCTTATACAAAAAACATACATCACATACATTTAAAACATATACTAAAATACATAGCACTAATTAAAAAATCGATATTTTTAACAACTATCTTTTTGCAAACGATATTAAACACTTCAATATTTTTAAAATCGATATTACTTACCTTAAGTCGATATTCTTGACCACGATATTCTTGCTGTCGATATATCTGAACCACGATATTTCTGACTCGATATTTGTGCAACTCGATATTTTAAACTCGATATTCTGTCTGCACACCGACCGCAGGTATGTTTTCTTTCTTTTTAAAAATGTTTTACCCTCACCCCACCTCCCCCCACCCTCGCCCACAAATTCCCTATCAGCCGCCAATGATTTCAATTCACTCTCCAAAGAAAGAGACATCAAGTGATGGTTTGATTACATTGATGGATTTTATTCCCCAAATACATACACTTTATCATAAGGAAGTCTTTGAGACCATCATTTGAATACTGCTTTTCACAGGAAAAACCATGTGGACCTCTACATTTAATACTTGTTTGAAACTTCCTCCATACTTTAGTTACCTTATAACTTGATGACATAATTTGGTCACACTGAAGGCCAATCATGTGTTAGGACGTATGGGCTAACACATTTGGAAAAACTGCACCCTATCAATTAGCTTGCAAGGGCACTGCACAATTATATATATAGCACTATGAAGGTATTAGATGGCATCCATATTTCCGCATAACTGTTGGCAATGGCAACTGATGTCCTATGACAGCATGGTTGGTGACACTTCCATCACGCTACCAGGAGAGGCAGTCTTCTAGAGAGCATTCATCTGGATACATTGCATGATCTACTGAGCAAAGGTCTTTCTCAGACAATGTTACAGGTGCTTGCATTAAGCAATCTCGACAGGCAATATATCGCTAAGGAATTAAAAAATATGTTATAGGTATGACTAGTAAACTAAAGCACAACAAGGCAACAGACACAATGCACTAACTCAACAATGACCATTGTTAAAAAATCAACTGGCATGATACAGAGAAGAAAAGCTGGAGAGCTGATGTAATCTGTGGCTGAGCTACCATAGTGCCCACACAAAAGAATCCACAGACACAAATTAGTTTCATTGTGGGTAATCCTGGCTCGCTATTGAGAGCTTAACCAGAACAGCAAGACAATCATCAGAGAAAATGTTTCAGAGCATATAGGTAAGGAAATAGCAAATTAAAGGTCTACACCAATTTTCAGTTAAAAAAACCTTAATACGATATTGAAACAAAAATGGAGAAAATTAAATAAGGGATTAAAAAAGTTATGGAAAAGGAACACTAATCCCTTAAGAGCAAATGTTAAAATGTCACTACATTGAAAGTCAAAGGGAAATCAACAAACATCCCTAAATGTCCAAGTGTAAAAACCAGTGGTTAAGGCACCGAGGTGGACAATGGGAGTACCCAAGCAAGTCCTGCCCATCATCAATCACTGATAGTTCAGATGAAGTGGGTGGCTGGAATGAAGATTTCCACATTTGGAATAAGTCAAAGGATTGAAACTTGACATGGTTCGGCAGCACAAATTCAAAAGCTGAATCCAACAAGAACCCCCCCCCCCCCATGGGTGAAGTAGCTTTGTGGCTGCATCTCTCATGAATTGACAGTCTCCACCTGAGATGATTAGGTGTGGCTATTCAATTAGACTGGTTCTTTATAATACAAGGAATCGTGTTTAACCATGGAGTTCTGGCATCTGCAAGTATAGGGCCTTTTTTCTGCAATTCAAGAAAATCCTACAAAATAAGTTCTACCAGGGAAGAGGGTTCATTGATACTGAGCAGTTATTGATATTAATTGTTTTTTGAAGTGCTTCCAAAGACCTTAGTCTTCCTAAAAAGAGTTGTGGTGCATCCACATTCACAGTTGTCCAAGTAGCATATCAGTTTACTGAAAATTCCTGGTGCGGCAACTTGCTCTGATTCAGGACTCTATCACCCTGCAAAACGTTGGTATCTCAGAAATCAAGTTCCTCGGTAGGAAGGAGCTGTTCTATCGCAGATGTAGTGCTGAATCTCCTTGTAGATCTGGTTAGCAAAGACTAGTTTTTGGAAGCAGGTCCTTAGGCCAAATATTCAGGCTGCAGGGAGGAAGGACAATTGGTCTCTCACAGGTGCAGGGACTATGTTTTCGAAGCAGATAAGAAAGTCTTTCTTCTTCAGTTTAGCCTTCTTTGCAAAATTACAATGCACCCAGTTTGTTATTTTTAAGGGAATATGTAATTTGCCAGTGAAATACATCCTAATTCAAATACTAAACGACTCACACCTACCACAATCTGCTTCTCAATGCAGCATTGCCAGTTTTCTGTTATGGGAGAATGGCATGTTATATTATACATTTCACAGAGTTCTTTGAAAGCAAAAATGTCACATGGAGGGATTTTGGGTATACGAGGAAGAGATCACGAAATAGACCTGCCAAATCCACCCTTTGGCATCTACTTCACTCTACCCCAGTAAAAAGGCTTTCCCATAGCTTCTTGTAGGAGCTACACAGGACTTCCTACAAAGCAAAGGAGATAGGGTGCCTAAAGAGGACCATTGATAGAGGAGGCCTGGGTGATAGGAAAGATATTCACTTTCAAATTTCAGGGACATACAAAGAGGACACTTGTGTACTACCTGTTTGTTCCGTTTGAGGGTCTGAGCTGGCAGCTGGCCAGGCAGAGCCATAAGAATGCATGAAGTGAAGATGCCCTATAGCCTAAGGGGTTGACTCCACATTAATTCACTTTGGCTGGTATAGAAGAAATATTTTTTTTTTAACTCTGAGGTCAGGTTGCATTTTGGGGCCAGTTTTCCTATGAAATGAAGAATTACTTCAGGCCCAAAAAACAGCATCATGAAATGTTGCATCTAAAATAAGAGTTACATAATGTAGCTGAGCTGTGAGTTTGTTAGGGAAACATTCTAAGCTGCATGAACTATGTAGCTGACTATGGGGATAAATTGTCTTTCTCCACATCCCATAACTAGCAAAGTCTCCATAGCACAGGGTGGTCTTTGTGGTTATTGATGCTGTGCAGGCAGCTACTTATGAATAGTTCGGCATCTCTCAGTGTCAGCTTGTGCCCTGCCTCAGATGAAATCCACAGCATCAAGTGTTGATCTTAAAAGCTAATGCCCACATTTTATTGCCTTGTAAGAGAATGAGCTCAGAGAGAAGTTACAACTCCTGCCCAGAATGCATATCCTCCCAGCTACCATGGGAATCCCATCAGCAACAGGATCCTACCCTATGCAGGTGAGACGTTAGAATGCATGGGAGACATAAGCCACCGCCACACAGAGGGGCTTCCTCCATTCTGATGCAGAAGGCACCCAGCTGGTTAGAGCTCTGTTTCCCATAGTACATCCCTACGTCCACAGATGTCCGAAGTACTACTGAGGAGTTTGTGCTGCCCATACTTCTGGACTTTTTGCCAAATATACAGAGAGACCCAAACTGGTCTACCACTGCAATACACCCTGCTTTCTGAGAACCTCTCTGGGTGGAAAGTTGATGTGAGTGCCCACCAACTCCTCCAATGTGTCCAAATAGATGCTGACACCCTAATGACAGCTGATCATCGGCTTCAGCAGACCCAGTCCACAGTGCCATAGGATGGCCTTATAAGCAGTGTTCATGGCCATTTTAACAGTCTTAAACGCTAGTCCACATCTGCCTATTTAGTTAGCTACCGCATTTTGTCCCACATGATGGCCAGGAGAAAGGAGAAGGCGAACAACTTTTGAACCCCTACTGATGTGAGGAGGAAATCAGGCTTGAGTGTCACAGAAACCAGGAAAAGATCAAGCTTGCTTACTACAGGAAAATGAGGCAAAATGAACAAGCTCAGCAGCCTAACACAAGATAAAATTCCATTTCTCAGTCATTGAGTGTGTGGAATACCATTGAACAATGAGAAAAGCAATTAAAGGAAAGACTGTAAGAAATCAGCTTATTTAACCTAGGGCCCAATTCACAGAACTAACTTAAGACAAAATCCTAAACTTACTACCATTTTGGTATTCACAGAAGGCACTTACTCATTTTGGTATTCACAGAAGGCACTTACTTTCTCATTTTGAGTAACTTACTCATTTTGAGTAACTTACTCATTTTGTGTAACTTACTCATTTTGGTATTCACAGAAGGCACTTACTCATTGATGAGTAAGTGCCTTCTGTGAATACCAAAATGAGTAAGTTACACAAAATGAGTAAGTTACTCAAAATGAGTAAGTTACTCATTTTGGTATTCACAGAAGGCACTTACTCATCAATGAGTAAGTGCCTTCTGTGAATACCAAAATGAGTAAGTTACACAAAATGAGTAAGTTACTCAAAATGAGTAAGTTACTCAAAATGAGTAAGTAAGTGCCTTCTGTGAATACCAAAATGAGTAAGTGCCTTCTGTGAATACCAAAATGGTAGTAAGTTTAGGATTTTGTCTTAAGTTAGTTCTGTGAATCGGGCCCTATGTTGGTAGGGCCTGATTCACAGAACTAACTTACGTCAAAAACGTAAACGTAAAGTTAGTACTTTTAGGTATTCACAGAATACACTAACTCATTTTGGTATTCACAGAATGAACTTACTCATTTCGGTATTCACAGAAGTTAGTAGTCCTAAAATACCTAAAAAGTACTAACTTTACGTTTACGTTTACGTTTTTGACGTAAGTTAGTTCTGTGAATCAGGCCCTTAGTGAACAAACTGTGAAAAGATCCCCTGTATTATATCTCTAGGTTTAATCACCAGAGCAAATATTTGTGGTTCCTAGACTCTATGCTACACCACCTCTAATGGCACGTGACCCAGAGTCCTAATCAGGAGGACGTCTCGCTACCCTCATTGCCCTTTCTGCTAACCCCATCTTCTGTCACCATGGCTAGACACACACATTTAATCAACTGAGTAAAAGCACTCCTAACAGTAAACAAATTAGGATGTATGATACAACTTGCAAAAATGACAAGAATATCGATTTTTGAGGTAAGTAATATGGTTTTCAAGAATATCTGCGTTCTTAATATTGTTTTCAATAATATAGTTGTTAAAAATATTATTTTTAAATTATCTTTATGTGTTTTAGTTCATAAAAATTATTTTATATGTTAAATATTGTTTGCATAATTGTTGACAATATTTTTAAAAGTAATTAGTAATTTTAAGTGAGTTATCATTTTTTATTTAATTGTTATTAGTAATTTATAGTGTTGTTGTGGGTTGTGAGCTTTGTAGGGGTACAGGGTAGGAAGTCAATTAAGTAGAGTTATTTATAATAATTATAATACATTTTTAATTTATTATTAATCCTTTTATTGAGCATTAATTATAGCAACTGTGTACTCATTATATTTGTAAGTTATATTTTAGTTGTGCGTTATTGACATTGTAGGTATATATGATAGAAGTTAATTAAGCAATAATTGATTAATAATTAATTATTAATGTATTATTAATTATTTAATTGATTGCTAATTCTAATTCTAATTATATTATTGCCAGATAATCTTGGTCCCCTCCCGACCCCGGTAGATAAAGCAAAAAATCTCGGGCTTATTGTAGACGAAAAACTCAGTTTTAAAGCTCAAGTCTCTAAGGTGGTGTCCTCTTCCTTCTTTATGATTAAGACTATAAGGAAAATGTTGCCTTTTATTCCTAAATCCTGCAGAAAGTCGGTTGTAACCTCCTTAATCTTGTCTAAACTTGACTACTGTAATGGATTGTACATCAATGTGCAATCCACCCTTCTTAGGAAGTTACAGGCAGTACAAAACGCTGCCGCAAGACTGATTCTGGACATACCGAAATATCAGTCTGTCAGATTAGCATTGCGAGAACTCCACTGGCTGCCAGTTGGCCAGCGGATAAAGTTCAAGGCACTCTGCATGGCCCATAAGGCATTACACAAAGAAGGGCTGAAATGTCTAGAGGACCTCTTTAGATGGCATTCTCCAAATAGAACTCTGCGTTCGGCTAATGCACATCTGATGCCGCCGGTCAGGATTAAAAAGATGAACTGGGGGGGGAGGAGTTTTACTTCTAACACCATCAAGGAATGGAATTCCCTTCCCCTGTACCATAGAAAAATTTCCCCCTTCTCGAATTCAGGAAACAACTGAAGACCTGGCTTTTTCAGTAGTAGTAGCACTAAGCACGGTATGTAGCACTGGAAGCGCCAAGACACCCAAGGGTATTCGTGCGCTGTATAAATTGTATTAACATAACATAACATTATGTAAACTGTGTAATTATTATAATATTTTTTTACGTCATATTTTAGGTGTGGGTTGTTAGGTTTGCAGGGGTATAGGGTGGGAAGTGTATTAAATAATAATTGATTAATAATTAATTAATAATTTCATATTCATTACTTAATTGATTGCTAAATATGTGAATTCTGTAAGAATTATAGTTTTTAAGTTAAATTTTAGATGCAGTTTGTTGGTTTTGAAGGGGTAGAGGGTGGAAAGATAATTAAGAAATAATCAATTAAAAGTAAGTATTAGTTTATTATAAAGTATTTAATTGATTATTAATTATGTAAATTGTTCAATAATTATATTTTTTATGTTGTCTTTGCAGGGGCATAGGATGGGAAGCTATTTATGTAATTAATTAACAATTAATTATTCATTTATTCATGTTTATTTAATTAATTATTAAGTATGTTGTGTTATGCTCCTTTACCAAATTAAACAATACATCAATAACTTTTTTACATTCAAAATGTATTATTAAAACGTTTAATAATAATGTAAATGGTTTAATTGCTTTTTAATTCTATATATATAATATTTATATTAAGAGTTTTATATTTCTGGTCACCTAATAGGGTTATTCAAACATGTTATATGTTTGAAGTGAAGTACTTTCCCTACTACTGCACAGACTCGAGTGGGAATAGTTAATTTAACCCCTCTGAAGTCCAGCGCTATCCCTACTGTTGCTCAGATTCGAGTGGGAATAGTAAATGTAACCCCTCTAAAGCCCAACGCTTTCCCTACTGTTGCACAGACTAAAGTTGGATTAGTAAATTTTACCTCACTGAAGTCCAACACTTTCCCTACTGTTGCACAGAATGGAGTGGGAATAGTCAATGTAACCCATCTTAAATACACCACTTTCCCAACTGTTGCACATACTAGAGTTGGTATAGTAAATTTTACCTCTCGAAAGACCAATGCTTTCCCTACTGTTGAACAGACTGGAGTTGGAATAGTTCATTTTACCTCTCCGAAGTCCAACACTTTCCTGACTGTTGCACAGACTAGAATAGAAATAGTAAATGTAACTCCTCCCAAGTCTAACACTTTTCCCACTGTTGCACAGACTGGGAGTGGGTGGGATAGTAAGTTTTACCCCTTTGAATTCCAACGCTTTTCCCATTGTTGCACAGACTGGAGACGGAATAGTCAATTTAACCTCTCCAAAGTCCAACGTTTTCACTACTGTTGCACAGATTGGAGTGGGAATAGTTAATTTACCCCTCTGAAGTCCATCACTCTTCCTACTGTTGCACAGACTTGAGTGGGAATAATACATTTTATTCTTCCAAAGTCCATCGCTTTCCCTACTGTTGCATGGACTGGAGTGGGAATAGTGTATTTTTTCTTTGTTGATTTAATCAGTGATCTCCAACATTTTCTCTAATAAGAGCTACTTATGTTCAATGAGAATCCTCCTGAGCTACTTAGAATATTAGAGAAGTAATGATACCCACATAAGACAAGATTACATTACATTATTAGCCACCATATGCAGGATTATCGGTGATGATCACCTCAGTGCATCAGGCATGGCTACCAGCACTGCTGTAAAAAATGCTTTATCAATGTGGAATGCCTCTACATGGGTTACACATAACAGTCATAGCAGCAATGCCCCTAGCACCAAGTAATTATTAGTAATAAGTCTCCTCAACACTGTTTCAGTTTTACTGCTCAGATATCAGCTTTGAATATGTTTTGGAAATTCAACCATTTTTTGCCAGACAACAACATATGAGTTCTGAAAATAAACACATTTTCATCTCCAATACACGCTTTTCAAATTCTCCCTGTCAGCAAGTCTGAATCTCGGCAGCTCGCCCATCGAGAGTCCCGTCGAAGACACTCCCCCTCCCACACTATGCCGTTACTCCCTCATATAGGGACGCATTCGCCAAGCCTTCCCTTCATATGGAACACACAAAACTGATACCAACAATAACTCAGTTTCCTAACACATTGAGCCCCTACACTTCATCCCACAGCCGGCCCTCTACCAACCTTCCCCCCCTGCCTCTCCTTCCAATCGAGCCTGGCTCCCTTACGACCACAAGGAAGCATCCCCAACACAAGAACCTAGCACCCCCATACTACCCCATCCATATTTCACTCGAGTTCCCACCTCTCCGCAGGTTCCCTCCCCTCTGCTCCTATCCTTGAATCAACACTCAGACTTGGTATCGTGTTTGGACAAGTTATCTCTCCAAGTGAACCTACTTATCCACGAATTCCATGAACTGATAGCCCTCTCACCCGACCATATGCCCTTGCTCAGGCTCATTAGGGCCCTAGGAAAACCGCTTACAGTCCCCACCTCTACAATCTTCGGCCTCGACCAGCACCCCTCGCTCCATATCTCTAAAACTCTACCCCTCCCCAACGCCTTCTCTTGCCCTAGAAGAACGAAGGTGGAACTTGCGGCCAATAAGATTGAAGATCTACCCCTCTCCTATTCGATCACTCTAGATATTGACAAGGTCCCTATGGACCAAATTCAACCCATTCTAGCCAACCCAAATAGGGAACTCCCTAACAACCATAGAGTCATAAACAGCGACAATCTCAAGCTAGTGAACATCATATAGCCCCTGACATCTCACACGCCTACTCGGTTGAAATGTGCACTACTCAACTGTAGATTAGCAAAAAAACATGCTACAGATATATTCGACCTCATCCAAAACAATGAGCTAGATATCATAATCCTCACGGAAACCTGGCTAAATCCCTCCTCCACCCCTATATTAGACCTCCTAGTACCTCCTAGTCATGACATAATCCGTCTAGACAGAACCACGAAACAGGGCGGGGGATTAGCCTGTATATACCAGAACACACTATTGGTCTCTCACATGGAGACTTCCACCTCCTCTGTAGCTGAATATCTTTGCCTCAACATCTCTAGTAACCACCTACCAATATGCAAACTACATACTTTCTACCACCCTCCTGGCGATAACTTACCTTTCATTGAACAACTAATGGAAATTATCTCCTCCAATGATTACCACTCACTATCCCAAATCTACCTCGGTGACTTCAACCTTCATTGGTCTAAACAGAATGACCAAGCAGTGATCTGTCTAAATGCTTTCCTAGCAGAGATGGACCTTACTCAATTCTGTGACTGGCCAACTCACAACAAAGGAGAAATTCTGGACCTCATTATTTCAAAAGGGAATTCCATCACATTGGCAGACATTACTCCTTGTGATTGGTCCAACCACTACATCATCTTCTTCTTTATCAATAGGGAGGTGATACCGAAAAAGATCCAGACCAAGAAAATTAAACTGTGGAAAAGGGACCTCAGGAATATTAAAACGGACTGTCTAGCTACCGAGTGTAAAAATGACCTGTCACCCCAAGATGCCTTGACTGATGTCCATGTTCTCACGGACTTCTACAACTCTACCATCTCTGATATCATGGACTCAATAGCACCGTTACAACTAAAAAATACCACCTCCAAATGCTCCAAACCATGGTTCAATGACAACCTATACTCTGATTGCCGCAACTTAAGGGCAGCTGAACGACTATGGAGATCAAAACCATCCGCCTATCACTTAAAAGCCCTTAGATCGGTCAGGAGCTCCTACAATAAAAAAATCAAGACGACTAAGGCAGACTACCTCAGAGCCCAGCTTAGACAAGCCTCTAATCGCCCAAAAAAACTTTTTGAAATTGTCAAACAGCAATAAGTGATAGCTTCCAATCGCATCTACTCAGCAGACAAGTCTCCTTCCTGTACTGATCTGGCTATCTTCTTTATGGAGAAAAATAAATCCATCAGCCTTGACCTAGAAGCTAAAAGGGCCCTTATTACATCACAAGAGAGCACGGTTTTGCCTGTCCCCCCGACGAGTCAAAAGCCTCTCAGCATGTGCACTAAGAACAGGGCCACATGGAACTCCTTCTCGCCCCGCAGTGAAGAGGACATCTACAAAACCCTGCTCAGCATTAACCCCTCTAATCACTTTAGCGACCCACTGCCACCAGCTGTCTTCAAAGAAATCAAGGAGGCCCTCATTCCCCTCTGGACTAAAATTGTCAACGCCTCTCTATCTCAAGGCAAGATCCCCGAATGTCTAAAAGCAGCCCAGGTTTCACCTATTCTAAAAGAACCCGATGCGGACATATCTGATCTCAAAAACTTCCGCCCCATTTCCAACATCCCTACTCTGGCTAAGCTCTTAGAAAAATGCATCCATTCGCAACTCTGCTCGCACATTGAGTCTTTCAATATCCTGGATCAATACCAATCTGGCTTTAGGAGTGGTCACAGTACTGAATCGGCACTCATCCACATCATTGATGATATCTTAAACATGCTAGACCATAACGAATCCTGCCTCTTAATCCTCCTTGATCTCTCTTCTGCATTCAACACGGTTAATCACGATAACCTTCTAGCTATACTAGAACACAGGATGGGCCTCTCTGGCTCCGTACTGCAATGGTTCTCTTTCTTTCTTCACAATAGATCCCAAAGAGTTAAGGTGAATCATACCTTATCCCATCCGTCTGCAGTTCTCATGGGGGTCCCGCAAGGCTCTGCCCTTTCTCCCATACTCTTTAATCTTTTCCTGGAACCACTAGCGAATGCTTTAACATCCATGAACATTCTTTTTCATATGTATGCGGATGACACGCAACTTTATCTGAAAATAAACTCTTCTGAAGACTTCATCTCACTCAACTCCTCCTTGACGTTTATCCAAAACTGGCTAACTAAAAACCATCTCTTACTGAACACCACCAAAACAGAATTCCTTCTCATTTCCCCTCCTAAGCACACCCTCAAGATTGACCTCTGGATGAAACTCCTCACCACCTTCAACTGCTCCCCGGTTATCATCGACTCAGCAAAATCTCTTGGAATCACCCTGGACTCACACCTGAACATGAAGAAAAATATCAGTAAGATGTGCAAGGGTGCGAATCACCAAATAAGGATTCTTAGAAACCTAAAACCATTCCTCCCTCAAGAGGACTTCAAGCAGGTGGTACAAGCACTTGTCCTACCTAGACTAGACTACGGAAGTGCAACGCTCTGTGGCCTCCCCAAATATACCATAGCCCCGCTTAGGGCCTCATTGAATGCGGCTGCTAGACTGATCACTAACACTAAAAGAAATGAACACATTTCCCCAGCCTTAAGATTTCTAAAGTGGTTACCCTACGAAGCAAGAATACAACTAAAGGTTGCTTGTTTGACGCACAAAGCCATCCACTTAAAAAAACCTGGTTACCTTACTCAAAAACTGGAACTATCAGGTGGTAGCAGACCTTCCAGAAGTGCTAACTCATTACTACTCAAACCGCAGACTTATCGCAAAAAGAAAACGAGACTCAGAGCATTCTCGGGCGCGGCACCTAAGATCTGGAACTCTCTCCCACCGGAAATTCGCAGAATCCCCTACACGGTGGCATTCAAACAGGAAGTAAAAACAATCCTAATGAACAAGTTCCTGCCTTAATTGGATCATGGCTCGTCTGTTTTCGAAATGTCCGTTTTCTCTTTTTTCTCCTATCTATTTAATGTCTATGATTCTTTGCCTTACCTATGAAGTAACGTTTTACCGTACCATATCAAGTTATATTGTGCTCGCATTTATGTACAATCTTATTATCTAATCATGTGAGCCTCCTATACCTCAACGTTCCCCTACCTTGTTCCCCTTCCACTACTGTGAAGCGCTCTGATACCCTTCGGGGTCTTGTTCGCGCTATACAAAACTTTTTAAATAAATAAATAAATTTTAGCGCACCTAAATTATTTCAAACAAGCAAAAACTTATAATTTTATTCACTGGGCTGCACACAGGAGAGCTAGTAACAGGTAGTTGGAGAGCGCCCAGTAGATCTCGAGCTATTTGTTGCTTGTTGGAGAAGCCTGATTTAAATACTAATTTTTGAAATTGTTGAAATATATATATTAGGATTATTTGTTTGTTTGGTTAATGTTGTATTATTTGTGTATGTATATCTACATAATATATAATATATATATATATATATATATATTATTCCACTATAGCGCAGGTTGATGTTGTCAGCAATTCTTTAATATGCGGACCCCCGCACCGACAGACGCGTTTCGGCGTAAAAGTCTTTCTCGATGGTAAAAAAAATAAATATATATATATATATATATATATACATTATCTACTGGCGGTCGCCAGTAGATAGTTACAGTTAGGACCTATTTTCCATAGGAAATTCACAACATTCTATTTCCAATAACTTTGGCGCCAACTGATGAATCTTCGCGTAATTTTCAAAACTCGTGGGGCGCTCCGGTCCGCTCCTATCTTTAAAGTTTCGGGGTGATTCGGCAAGCGGGGGCCGAGAAAAAAGGGGGGTCCCAAAACGTGTTTTCCCCATGCAATTTTCCATAGGAAACTTTAGACACGGCTACAGCCCGAACTGCTGAACGGAATTACACCAAATTTGGCAAAGAGGTAGTTCTTGGTTCAGAAAGAACCCTTTTTGTTAAATGGTGTAAATCTGTTCAGTAGTTGCTGAGAAAATCAAAAGTAAAAACACATATATATCTATGGCCACGGAGGATCCGCGCACCCTCCCGATCACGAGCTGTATGCTAATTGGCTGTTAACACTCCAAACCAGGAAGTGTTGGCAGCCATCTTGTGCCTCGGAAGAACCGAGGCACAAGAAAACAGATAAACAATCACGAAAAACAAGAAAAGGGGGCAGGGTAGAAACACCCTGACCCCCTAGGCCTGCTTAGGGGGTCCCACAAGGACTCCCAGGGCCCAAAAAAAACATATTTTTTTTTTTAAATCGGCGAGATTCGCGCACCCAGCGCGAATTTCGGCCGAAAATTTTAAAAAAAACAAAGCGCGGGCTCCCGTGCTTTGTATTCAAAAAGCCCCCGGGTGGGCCAAGTCCCGGGGGCACTGAAAAAATGTGTGGGGGGCCCCAATCCCCCCCACACTGCCCCAGGGACCGCCACCTCCCCGAGGCTTGATTTATGAGTTGCGGGGGGGCACGCAGCCCCCCGCAGCCCCGGGGACCGCCACCCCCGGGCTAATTTTTAAATGTGTGGGGGGGCCTCCAAGGCCCTCCCAAGCCCCGCGGACCGCCACCCCCCGGGTCTTTCATTAATTATTTGCGGGGCCACACGGCCCCCCCGCAGCCCCGGAGACCGCCACCCCCTGGGGCTTCTTTTAAAAAAAAAAAATAAAACTGTGTGGTGGGGCTCGAGTTCCCCACACGCCCCGGGACCGCCACCTCCCGGGCACTAAAAATTTAAATTTTGGGGTCCGTAACGGACCCTCGAGCCCCGGGACCACCACCTCCCGGGGCTGTGCAATTGAAGGGAGGGGGCCGCGCGGCCCCCTCCTGGAGCCAGTGATGGCCCTGGGGACCGCCACCCCCAGTGCCGGCTCCTGCAGTGTCCCGTGGTGCCCACCCCCGGGACACTGCTGTTTGCAATGACAGGGCGGGAGCCCCGTGGCTCCCGCCCTGTCATTGCAAACTGCTTTGCTTCATTGAAGCGAGAGCAGGGAAATCTGCTCTCGCTTCAATGAAGCAAAGCAGATTGCTTTTCCACATGGGGAGCTGCATGTTAGCAGCTCCCCATGTGGAAAAGCAATGCCGGCTCCCACAGGACGCGGGGAGCCGGCGGGACCGTGGGGGCATTGGGGACCCCCCCACGGTCCCCAACGAGAGGCCAGGGCCCAGGGGATGGGGTCCCCAGGGCTTGAAGTGGCCTCAGGAGGGGGGCCACGCAGCCCCCCTCCATAAAAGAAGAAAAACAAAATCTGGCCATACCCCGGGGGATGGGGTCCCCGGGGCCGGAATTGGCCACGGGAGGGGGGGCCCACGCGGCCCCCTTCCCGTTCATTTTTTTTAATTTTAATTAAAAACTGGGTCAGGCCCTGGGGGATGGGGTCCCCAGGGCCCAAAAAGGTAAAAAGAAGGGGGGCCACACAGCCCCCATTCCAAAAAATAAAATTTAAAAAAGCACACGATCATGCCGGAGGCCCCGCCCCCTCCCAGCAACACTCTGCAAACGCGCCCTGTGGCGCGTTTTAAGTTGAGAAATGAATTCCCCTTCAATACTGGGGCTCCTGGGAGCCAACTAGTCCACCAGGTACCTCCAGTAAGCGCCACAGGGCTGCGTTGCAGAGAGGTGGTCCAGGCCACGCCCCTTTTTACACCTCTCTGCAACGCAGGCGTGTGGCGCTTACTGGAAGTACCTGGTGGGCTAGTTGGGCCCCAGGGACCCTCAGGATTCAAGGTGACCTAATCCCCCAACTTAAAACACGCCACGGGGCGCGTTTGCACAGTGGTGAAGGGAGGGGCGGGGCCTGAGGTGACATGTGTGCAAACACGCCCTGTGGCATGTTTTAAGTTGGGGGATTAAGTCCCCATGAATCCTGAGGGTCCCTGGGGTCCAACTAGCCCCCCAGGTACCTCCAGTAAGCGCCACAGAGCTACGTTGCAGAGAGGTGTAAAAAGGGGCGTGGCCTCGGACCACCTCTCTGCAACGCAGGCCTGTGGTGCTTACTGGAAGTACCTGGTGGGCTAGTTGGGCCCCACGGACCCTCAGGATTCAAGGTGACCTAATCCCCCAACTTAAAACGTGCCACGGGGCGCGTTTGCACAGTGGTGAAGGGAGGAGGAGGGGCCTCAGGTGACATGTGTGCAAACACGCCCTGTGGTGCGTTTTAAATTGGGGAATTAATTCCCCTTGAATCCTGAGGGACCCTGGGGACCAACTAGCCCACCAGGTACCTTCAGTAAGCACAACAGAGTTGTGTTGCAGAGAGGTGAAAAAAGGTCCGTGGCCTCGGACCGCCTCTCTGCAACTCAGCTCTGTGGTGCTAACTGTAAGTACCTTGTGGGCTAGTTGGGCCCCAGGGACCCTCAGGATTCAAGGGGATTTAATCCCCCAACTTAAAACGCGCCACGGGGCGCGTTTGCACACATGTCACCTCAGGCCCCCCCCTCCCTTCACCACTGTGCAAACGCGCCCCATAGCGCGTTTTAAGAGGTAGTTTTAATCCCCCTGCCCTATTATGTACTAGGGCCTTACAGAGGAGGTCATGCTAATCACAGTGATTCCCCAACGCATAGTGTTCCCTAGTGTATGTAGGTGTTTTCACTGTATTCTAAGTGTCTTTTAGCATAGCACTGGCTCTAGGCCTGGTTAGTCAGAGTCAGTTACCACCAGTACCCGTCTGAAAAAGTCATGGGCACAGGATGATTTTGCAACAAGGCCTCTTTCTGCTCCTCTGTTGGTTCTTTCTGCACATGTCTTGCTTCTTCCTGCACTTTTCTTTGTCTTTGTGGACTTCTGTTGCTTCTTTCTGCATTTCTTTTGCTTCTTTCTGTGCGTTTTTTCTTCTTTCTTCACATGTCCTACCTCTGTAGGCATAGTTAGAGACTAGCATTTAAAAAACCTTTGAAATTCACTGAAAAAACCATAGGTTTCAGGCACGTTATAGTTAGAAATTAGCATTTAAAAAACCTTAGAAATTCACTGAAAAAACCATAGGTTTCAGGGGCGTTATAGTTGTTTGGACATTTCACTCGTACAAAACCCGTGAAATTCCCCCGTTATAGTTAGTTCAGCTAACTATAACTCGCGCCCCGGCAATGCACTGCTGATGACGTCACATATTACATCACTCATGACATGGTCAGTGACATCACTGATGACATCTCAAATTACATCACTGATGACATCACTGATGACATAATCCATGTGAAAATTTCATGCATCTTCTCACACCCTAATATAACTTTTGATACACCCACTCTAAATTACAGACTACCATTCTCAAAACCATAGACACTCCAACACCAATAACTACATACCCACTCACTGATTCTTAGGTCTACACACACATCCACTCACTCACCCGTACAGTCACTCATACTTACGGTCACTCAGTACAGGACTATCATATGCACTCATACACCTATATAGACACTCACACACTGCCACTCATCCATAGAGGTACTCACACACCTAGTCAGTCATGGAAATAATTAATCACACTGCCATTTACTCAGATATACAGTTATACACACACCAGCTCAATTACTCATACAAATACTAGCACATTCTTACGCTCTTATACAATAACTGATACAAGCACACACGCATCCATACAGCCACTCTCACAATCACACACTCTCACTTATAGCCATTTAAGTACTCTAACACACATATATACTGCCTTTTACATATGTAGTTACTCGCACATGTACCACTGAGATATACATTCACTCACTAACACACCCATACACACACTCACCCACCCAAGCAGTCCATCACAGATGCACTCTTGAAACCATGCACCCAGTGAATCACCCACTCCCACATCTATGCTCAGAGTCACACACACCCCACCCACACAAACACTCAGGCACCCATACAGATACTCAGACAACAAATCAATAACCCATATAGACACTCATGTAGCTATTTGCAAACCCATGCAGTCGCTTACACACCAACAGACACACAGATACAGACATTCACACAGTTTACTCACTAACCCATGCATTCAAAAAAGATATGTTTAATCACTCACTTATAGAGTCAGTCACACACCTACTAAATCAACCATTCAGACACTTATACACCCACTCATTCTTCAATACGCCTTTCACTATATATATTAAACATATTTAAACTTTACAGAAACACACAGTCACTGGATGATGTCATCAGTGATGTCATCAGTGATGTCATTTGAGATGTCATCAGTGATGTCACTGACCATGTCATGAGTGATGTAATATGTGACGTCATCAGCAGTGCATTGCGGGGGCGCGAGTTATAGTTAGCTGAACTAACTATAACGTGGGAATTTCACGGATTTGTACGAGTGAAATGTCCAAACAACTATAACGCCCCTGAAACCTATGGTTTTTTCAGTGAATTTCTAAGGTTTTTTAAATGCTAATTTCTAACTATAACGTGCCTGAAACCTATGGTTTTTTCAGTGAATATATATATATATGTATATTATAGATTTTTGTAATATTTTTAATAGTTTTGTTTAATTTGATAGTTTTTTATATTTAAGGAATTTGGTAATTGAGTCTAATGTTTTGTACTTGTGTTTGCAATTATTTTTGTTTGTTTTAAATATCTAAATATATGTATATTCATAAATGTATGTTTTTCATAATAGTAAATTAAAAAATATTTATATATATATATATATGTATGTATGTATATATATATATATATATATATATGAAGTTATACTCCTGCTCCACCGCGACTGCCGAAACGAGGAAAACAGGTACGGCTTGTGTAAGTTGTGCAGCTTTCACTTACCTTAGGGAGCAACCCTGGGGGAGGGCGTCCTCACAAGTGGCAAACTTTGTTGGATGGATTTATGCGGCCTTTGCCGGGTCGCGAGGACGAACCGCCGCTTGAAAGCGGATCCTTGGTGCGCTGAGGTTGGAGCACCGGTAACGGGACCATAGGGCTCAAGAGTGAGTGAGTATATATTGGCAACACGCAGAGCCTCAAACTTTTCATCAACCCACTGGGGGAATACTGTGAGACATTTTTAAAGACAGCAGCATCCACTGGATTGTTATTTTTAAATGGGAACACTGCAATAACCAGAATGCCTTGCTCATCGGAGCAGTAAGACACGCCCACTTCGGCGAGGAATAAATAAAGCTGGATGGTGCTTCACATTACCACTGCTCTGTTTTATTAGTACAAGGCTCGTGATAAAGGACGAAAGTTTGAAACCCGTTGGGTCGCAGAAGCATTGATTGAAGGCAAGAGGCTGTGTTGTGCGGCTTTCACTTACCTTAGGGAGCAACCCTGGGGGCGGGCGTCCTCACAAGTGGCAACCTTTGTTGGATATATATGTATGTATGTATATATATATATATATATATATATATATATATATATATATATATATATATATATATATATATATATATATATATATATATAAAAATATATATATATGGGTTATGCGGCTTGGGCGTTGGGGACAAAGGAGGATTTCGTTGTTTTAGCAGCAGCATTGTGGTCACACCTAATGGAACTTTTGAAATGCTCCGTCTCTCTTCATCTTCCAGCCCTCACTATGAGAAGCAAAACCGAGAGAAGATACTCACCCAGCAAGCAGGAATGGGGCTTCCTGGGAACTGTGGTCCGCCGACGCAGGTAACAGTCAGTCTCTTCCAATCAAACTCGGCGCAGCTGGACTACGGCGATTAACGCGGGAGCGAATGAAAACTACAAAAGCCTTTGGGAGAGGATCCTCTGTTGTTGAACAGCATTTGAGAAAGGCACACAAGCCGAAACGCGTCATGCCAACTGCTTGAATAAAGAAACTCCCCTGTGAACCCCGTTGTGTCCCTCCGGTTCCTTCTGTTGAAGAAATCTTTCCTGTGAAATTTTGCATGCTAGCCCGTGGCATGCTTGGGGGACCCGTCCACTAAAGAGTCGGAAACAACATGGGCAACTCATGTATGTAACTCCAAGGGATTGGATAGTTTCCAGACCGCCGCAACCAAGGACAGGCAGGCAACGCTGCAGTTGCAGTCCGTGATTCACGGGGAGGCTTGATCACGGTATCGTAGCCTCAGTGCTTCCAGGATTTGGGGTATGCGGCTTGGGCTTTGGGGACAAAGGAGGATTTTGTAGTTTTAGCGGCAGCATTGTGGTCACACCTAATGGAACTTTTGAAACGCTCCGTCTCTCTTCATCTTCCAGCCCTCACTATGAGAAGCAAAACCGAGGGAAGATACTCACCAGGCAAGCAGGAATGGGGCTTCCTGGGAACTGTGGTCCACCGACGCGGGTAACAGTCAGTCTCTTCCAATCAAACGCGTCATGCCAACTGCTTGAATAAAGAAACTCCCCTGTGAACCCCGTTGTGTCCCTCCGGTTCCTTCTGTTGAAGAAATCTTTCCTGTGATATATATAAATATATATATGTATATATATATATATATATATATATATATATATATATGTGTGTGTTTGTGTTTTTGAGTATACATTTATATATATTTTTCAATATTTAAAATCATTTTTTTACATTATGTTAATTTTATATGTTAAAATATTTTCTATCATATATATATATATATATATATATATATATATATATATATATATATATATATATATATATATCTACTGGCGGTCGCCAGTAGATAGTTATAGTTAGGACCTATTTTCCATAGGAAATTCACAACATTCTATTTCCAATAACTGTGGCGCTGGTTGATGAATCTTTGCGAAATTTTCAAAACTTATGGCCCGCTCCGGTCTGCTCCTATCCTGAAAGTTTCGGGGTGATTCGGCAAGCGGGGGCCGAGAAAAAAGGGGGGTCCCAAAACGTGTTTTCCCCATGCAATTTTCCATAGGAAACTTTAGACACGGCTACAGCCGGAACTGCTGAACGGAATTACACCAAATTTGGCAAAGAGGTAGTTCTTGGTTCAGAAAGAACCCTTTTGTTAAATGGTGTAAATCCGTTCAGTAGTTGCTGAGAAAATCAAAAGTAAAAACACATATATATCTGGGCGGAGCCTAACCACACATGTCATTGTGAGATCTGATTGGCTGTCAGCACTTCATCCTGGAATTGCTGGCAGCCATCTTGGGACCAATATACATGATAGTACCCCATTGAAATGCATTGTAGTGAATCAAAGATTTTGAGGGTTACCAAAAGGAGAACTATAAAGGGTGATAACAGACTTTAGTTACATTAGAATTCATTTGTTGATGGTACCATACTAATTTCAGGAATTGTGGTGTGTTCTAAGGTGATTTTACCCTGTGAAAAACCTTCTGCTGGGATATCATGAATCATGTTTGAGAGTAAACTATTTTCACATGCTTGTCCCATAGAGTTTTGGAAGGTGCTCCAGAAGCTAAAATGAGAGCATATTTTCTGTAAATTCACATTATCTTTCTCAGTCATGTGAGAATGAAGTCTGACATTCTCAGTAAAACATGTACATCCAACAAGGGCAGAGACTGTCAGTTGATTCCTTTGTGTTCTACTGCAGCTTCCCAGAGTGTTCTAAAGAACAACTAGAGTGCTAACAGCCTTACTTATGACAAAATTATGGCACACCTGAAGCCATCTTGATTGGAATAAACTGGTAACTCTTAAAACATTTAATTTAAAAAGGAACAAAATGAGGGGTTTCATTTTGTCATAGAAATTATGGTTAGTGCTGTAGAAAGAAAGATTAGGACATGTTTTAAGTGAGATCTCAACTATCTTCCTGTTATATTTCAACAGGAGCAGCCTGCCAGTTGATTCCTTTGTGTTCTACTGCAGCTTCCCAGAGTGTTCCAAAGAACAACTAGAGCGCTAACAGTCTGACAAAATTATGGCACACCTGAAGCCATCTTGATTGGAATAAACCGGTAACACCTAAAACATTTAATTTAAAAAGGAACAAACTGAGGGGGTTCTTTTTGAAATAGAAATTATGGTTAGTGCTGCAGAAAGAAAAATTAGGGCATGTTTTAAGTGAGATCTCAAGTCCTCTTCTATTTCATTAGAAAATTCTGACATGCAGACTGAAACAATCACTTTCAATACCAGCAGCAGACTTCCAGTTAACTCCCTGGTGAGCAGTAGCTTTACTACAGTGATCTAATGAGCAACTAGAGTGCTAACATTCTGAATTTATGGCAAATGTGAGACACATCTGAATGCCTTCTTGATGGAATCAAAGTAAAAACTGAAAGCATTTCCTACTGAGGAGACTGCAGTAAATGAGGAAATTAGGAAACTTCATAACAAAGAAGTCTTCCAAGATGGCCACCAGAGAAAAAAGAGCCCAAATGTAGCACAAATATTACCCAGATGTAGCCCACATATAGCCCAATGACAAAAGTGTGCAAAACACTTTTTATTTTTAGTTTTTTTGCAGTTTTATGTAGTGCAGACTGGTCAGGTATTGGAGCGTTGCATCTTAAAACATGACCCCTACACTACAAAAACACCACTGCACTACCCTAAACCCTAAAACACTACCCCCAGCACGACCCCCTACACTAAACAAGCACCACTGCACTATCCTAAACCCTAAAACACTACCCCCAGCATGACCCCTACACTACACAAACACCCCTGCACTACCCTAAACCTTAAAACACTACCCCCAGCACGACCCCCTACACTACACAAACACCACTGCACTAACCTAAATCCTAAAACACTACCCCCAGCACGACCCCTACACTACCCAAACACCACTGCACTACCCTAAAACATGACCCCCTACACTACACAAACACCACTGCACTACCCTAAACCCTAAAACACTACCCCCAGCATGACCCCCTACACTACACAAGCACCACTGCACTACCCTAAACCCTAAAACACTACCCCCAGCACAACCCCTACACTACACAAACACCACTGCACTACCCTAAACCCTAAAACACTACCCCCAGCACGACCCCCTACACTACCCAAACACCACTGCACTAACCTAAATCCTAAAACACTACCCCCAGCACGACCCCCTACACTACCCAAACACCACTGCACTACCCTAAAACATGACCCCTACACTACACAAACACCACTGCACTACCCTAAACCCTAAAACACTACCCCCAGCACGACCCCTACACTACACAAGCACCACTGCACTACCCTAAACCCTAAAACACTACCCCCAGCACGACCCCTACACTGCCCGAACACCACTGCACTGCCCTAAACCCTGAAACACCAGCCCCTGCACGACCCCTACACTGCCCGAACACCACTGCACTGCCCTAAACCCTGAAACACCAGCCCCTGCACGACCCCCCTACACTGCCCGAACACCACTGCACTAACCTAAATCCTAAAACACTACCCCCAGCACGACCCCCTACACTACCCAAACACCACTGCACTACCCTAAAACATGACCCCTACACTACACAAACACCACTGCACTACCCTAAACCCTAAAACACTACCCCCAGCACGACCCCCTACACTACACAAGCACCACTGCACTACCCTAAACCCTAAAACACTACCCCCAGCACGACCCCCTACACTGCCCGAACACCACTGCACTGCCCTAAACCCTGAAACACCAGCCCCTGCACGACCCCTACACTGCCCGAACACCACTGCACTGCCCTAAACCCTGAAACACCACCCCCTTCATGACCCCCTACACTGCCCGAACACAACTGCAGTGCCATAAACCCTGAAACACTACCCCCAGCACGACCCCCTACACTGCCCGAACACCACTGCACTGCCCTAAACCCTGAAACACTACCCCCAGCAAGACCCCCTACACTGCCCTAACACCACTGCACTGCCCTAAACCCTGAAACATCACCCCCAGCAAGACCCCCTACACTGCCTGAACACCACTGCCCTAAACCCTGAAACACCACCCCCAGCAAGACCCCCTACACTGCCCGAACACCACTGCACTGCCATAAACCCTAAAACACCACCCCCAGCACGACCCCCTACACTGCCCGAACACCACTGCTCTGCCCAAAACCCTGAAACACCAGCCCCAGCACGACCCCCTACACTGCCCGAACACCACTGCACTGCCCTAAACCCTGAAACACCAGCCCCAGCACGACCCCCTACACTGCCCGAACACCACTGCACTGCCCTAAACCCTGAAACACCACCCCTGCACGACCCCCTACACTGCCCAAACACCACTGCACTGCCCTAAACCCTGAAACACCACCCCCTGCATGACCCCCTACACTGCCCGAACACCACTGCACTGCCCTAAACCCTAAAACACCACCCCCCAGCACGACACCCTACATTGCCCGAACACCACTGCACTGCCCTAAACTCTGAAACACAACCCCCAGCACGACCCCCTACACTGCCCGAACACCACTGCACTGCCCTAAACCCTGAAACACCACCCCCCTGCACGACCCCCTACAGTGCCGGAACACCACTGCACTGCCCTAAACCCTGAAACACCACCCCCAGCACGACCCCCTACACTGCCCGAACACCACTGCACTGCCCTAAACCCTGAAACACCACCCCAGCACGACCCCCTACACTGCCCGAACACCACTGCACTGCCCTAAACCCTGAAACACCACCCCCAGCACGACCCCCTACACTGCCCGAACACCACTGCACTGCCGTAAACCCTGAAACACTACCCCCAGCAAGACCCCCTACACTGCCCGAACACCACTGCACTGCCCTAAACCCTGAAACATCACCCCCAGCAAGACCCCCTACACTGCCTGAACACCACTGCCCTAAACCCTGAAGCAACACCCCCTGCACGACCCCCTACACTGCCCGAACACCACTGCACTGCCCTAAACCCTGAAACACCACCCCTTCATGACCCCCTACACTGCCCGAACACCACTGCAGTGCCCTAAACCCTGAAACACCACCCCCAGCACGACCCCCTACACTGCCCGAACACCACTGCACTGCCCTAAACCCTGAAACACAACCCCCAGCAAGACCCCCTACAATGCCCTAACACCACTGCACTGCCCTAAACCCTGAAACATCACCCCCAGCAAGACCCCCTACACTGCCTGAACACCACTGCCCTAAACCCTGAAACACCACCCCCAGCAAGACCCCCTACACTGCCCGAAAACCACTGCACTGCCATAAACCCTGAAACACCACCCCCAGCACGACCCCCTACACTGCCCGAACACCACTGCTCTGCCCAAAACCCTGAAACACCAGCCCCAGCACGACCCCCTACACTGCCCGAACACCACTGCACTGCCCTAAACCCTGAAACACCAGCCCCAGCACGACCCCTACACTGCCCGAACACCACTGCACTGCCCTAAACCCTGAAACACCACCCCCAGCACGACCCCCTACACTGCCCGAACACCACTGCACTGCCCTAAACCCTGAAACACCACCCCCAGCACGACCCCCTACACTGCCCGAACACCACTGCACTGCCCTAAACCCTGAAACACTACCCCCAGCAAGACCCCCTACACTGCCCGAACACCACTGCACTGCCCTAAACCCTGAAACATCACCCCCAGCAAGACCCCCTACACTGCCTGAACACCACTGCCCTAAACCCTGAAGCACCACCCCCATCAAGACCCCCTTCACTGCCCGAACACCACTGCACTGCCCTAAACCCTGAAACACCACCTCCAGCACAACCCCCTACACTGCCTGAACACCATTGCTCTGCCCTAAACCCTGAAACACTAGCCCCAGCACGAACCCCTACACTGCCTGAACACCACTGCACTGCCCTAAACCCGGAAACACCACCCCCAGCACGACCCCCTACACTGCCCGAACACCACTGCACTGCCCTAAACCCTGAAACACTACCCCCAGCAAGACCCCCTACACTGCCCTAACACCACTGCACTGCCCTAAACCCTGAAACATCACCCCCAGCAAGACCCCCTACACTGCCTGAACACCACTGCCCTAAACCCTGAAACACCACCCCCAGCAAGACCCCCTACACTGCCCGAACACCACTGCACTGCCATAAACCCTGAAACACCACCCCCAGCACGACCCCCTACACTGCCCGAACACCACTGCTCTGCCCAAAACCCTGAAACACCAGCCCCAGCACGACCCCCTACACTGCCCGAACACCACTGCACTGCCCTAAACCCTGAAACACCAGCCCCAGCACGACCCCCTACACTGCCCGAACACCACTGCACAGCCCTAAACCCTGAAACACCAGCCCCAGCACGACCCCCTACACTGCCCGAACACCACTGCACTGCCCTAAACTCTGAAACACCACCCCCAGCACGACCCCCTACACTGCCCGAACACCACTGCACTGCCCTAAACCCTGAAACACCACCCCCTGCACGACCCCCTACAGTGCCGGAACACCACTGCACTGCCCTAAACCCTGAAACACCACCCCCAGCACGACCCCCTACACTGCCCGAACACCACTGCACTGCCCTAAACCCTGAAACACCACCCCCAGCATGACCCCCTACACTGCCCGAACACCACTGCACTGCCCTAAACCCTGAAACACCACCCCCAGCACGACCCCCTACTCAGCCCGAATACCACTGCACTGCCCTAAACCCTGAAACACTACCCCCAGCAAGACCCCCTACACTGCCCGAACACCACTGCACTGCCCTAAACCCTGAAACATCACCTCCAGCAAGACCCCCTACACTGCCTGAATACCACTGCCCTAAACCCTGAAGCACCACCCCCATCAAGACCCCCTACACTGCCCGAACACCACTGCACTGCCCTAAACCCTGAAACACTAGCCCCAGCACGAACCCCTACACTGCCTGAACACCACTGCACTGCCCTAAACCCGGAAACACCAGCCCCAGCACGACCCCCTACACTGCCCGAACACCACTGCACTGCCCTAAACCCTGAAACACCACCCCCAGCATGACCCCCTACACTGCCCGAACACCACTGCACTGCCCTAAACCCTGAAACACCAGCCCCAGCAAGACCCCCTACACTGCCCAAACACCACTGCACTGCCCTAGACTCTGAAACACCAGCCCCAGCAAGACCCCCTACACTGCCCGAACACCACTGCACTGCCCTAAACCCTGAAACACCACCCCCAGCACGACCCCCTACACTGCCCGAACACCACTGCACTGCCCTAAACCCTGAAACACCACAACCCTGCACGACCCCCTACACTGCCCGAACACCACTGCACTGCCCTAAACCCTGAAACACCACCCCCGCACGACCCCCTACACTGCCCGAACACCACTGCACTGCCCAAAACCCTGAAACACCACCCCCAGCACGACCCCCTACACTGCCCGAACACCACTGCCCTAAACCTTGAAACACCATCCCCTGCACGACCCCCTACACTGCCCGAACACCACTGCACTGCCCTAAACCCTGAAACACTACCCCCTGCACGACCCCCTACACTGCCCAAACACCACTGCACTGCCCCAAACCCTGAAACACCACCCCCAGCACGACCCCCTACACTGCCCGAACACCACTGCCCTAAACCTTGAAACACCATCCCCTGCACGACCCCCTACACTGCCCGAACACCACTGCACTGCCCTAAACCCTGAAACACCACCCCCTGCACGACCCCCTACACTGCCCGAACACCACTGCACTGCCCTAAACCCTGAAACACCACCCCCAGCACGACCCCCTACACTGCCCGAACACCACTGCACTGCCCTAGACCCTAAAACACCACCCCCAGCACGACCCCCTACACTGCCCGAACACCACTGCACTGCCCTAAACCCTAAAACACTACCCCCAGCACGACCCCTACACTACCCGAACACCACTGCACTACCCTAAACCCTAAAATACTCCCCCAGCACGACCCCCTACACTACCTGAACATGACTGCACTGCCCTAAACCCTCAAACACTCCCCCCAGCACGACCCCCTACACTACCCGAACACCACTGCACTGCCCTAAACCCTAAAACACTCCCCAGCACGACCCCCTACACTACCCGAACACCACTGCACTGCCCTAAACCCTAAAACACTCCCCCAGCATGACCCCCTACACTACCCAAACACCACTGCACTGCCCTAAACCCTAAAACACTACCCCCCGCATGACCCCTACACTACCCAAACACCAATGCACTACCCTAAACCCTAAAACACTACCCCCGCATGACCCTCTACACTACCCAAAGACCACTGCACTACCCTAAACCCTAAAACACTACCCCCGCACAACCCCTACACTACCCAAAGACCACTGCACTACCCTAAACCCTAAAACACGACCTCCTACACTACACAAACACCACTGCACTACCCTAAACCCTAAAACACTACCCCCAGCATGACCCCCTACACTACACAAACACCACTGCACTACCCTAAACCCTAAAACACTACCCCTACCCTACACAAACACCACTGCACTACCCTAAACCCTAAAAAACTACCCCCAGCATGAACCCCTACACTACCCAAACACCACTGCACTACCCTAAACCCTAAAACACTGCCCCAGCAGTACCCCCTACACTACCCAAACACCACTGCACTACCCTAAACCCTAAAACACTACCCCCAGCACGACCCCCTACACTACCCAAACACCACTGCACTACCCTAACCCCTAAAACACTCCTTCCAGCACGACTCCCACACTACCCAAACACCACTGCACTACCCTAAACCCTAAATCTACCCCCAGCATGACCCCCTACACTACACAAACACCACTGCACTACCCTAAACCCTAAAACACTACCCCCAGCACGACCCCCTTCACTACCTAAACACAACTGCACAATTTGTTACAGGCGTTGCAACGCAGCCCTGTGGTGCTTACTGGAAGTACCTGGTGGGCTAGTTGGGCCCCAGGGACCCTCAGGATTCAAGGTGACCTAATCCCCCCACTTAAAACGCGCCACGGGGCGCGTTTGCACAGTGGTGAAGGGAGGGGGCGGGGCCTCAGGTGACATGTGCGCAAACACGCCCTGTGGTGCGTTTTAAGTTGGGGAATTAATTCCCCTTGAATCCTGAGGGACCCTGGGGGCCAACTAGCCCACCAGGTACCTTCAGTAAGCACAACAGAGTTGCGTTGCAGAGAGGTGAAAAAGGTGCGTGGCCTCGGAACGCCTCTCTGCAACTCAGCTCTGTTGTCCACGGGGCGCGTTTGCACACATGTCACCTCAGGCCCCCCTCCCTTCACCACTGTGCAAACGCGCCCTGTAGCGCATTTTAAGAGGTAGTTTTAATCCCCCTGCCCTATTATGTACTAGGGACTTACAGAGGAGGTCATGCTAATCACAGGGGTACCCCAACGCATAGTGTTCCCTAGTGTATGTAGGTGTTTTCACTGTATTCTAAGTGTCTTTTAGCATAGCACTGGGTCTGGTTAGTCAGAGTCCGTTACCACCAGTACCCGTCTGAAAAAGTTGTGGGCACAGGATGATTTTGCAACAAGGCCTCTTTCTGCTCCTCTGTTGGTTCTTTCTGCACATCTTTTGCTTCTTCCTGCACTTTTCTTCGTCTTTGTGGACTTCTGTTGCTTCTGTTGCTTCTTTCTGCATTTCTTTTGCTTCTTTCTGTGCGTTTTTTCTTCTTTCTTCACATGTCCTACCTCTGTAGGCATAGTTAGAAACTAGCATTTAAAAACCTTTGAAATTCACTTAAAAATCATAGGTTTCAGGCATGTTATAGTTAGGAATTAGCATTTAAAAACCTTTGAAATTCACTGAAAAAACCATAGGTTTCAGGCACGTTATAGTTAGAAATTAGCATTTAAAAACCTTACAAATTCACTGAAAAAACCATAGGTTTTAGGGACAGTTATAGTTAGTTGGACATTGCACTCGTACAAAACCCGTGAAATTCCCCCGTTATAGTTAGTTCAGGTAACTATAACTCGCGCCCACGCAATGCACTGCTGATGACGTCACATATTACATCACTCATGACATGGTCAGTGACATCACTGATGACATCACTGATGACATCTCAAATGACATCACTGATGACATCACTGATGACATCATCCATGTGATAATTTCATGCATCTTCTCACACCCTAATATAACTTTTGATACACCCACTCTAAATTACAGACTGCCATTCTCAAAACCATACACACTCCAATATCAATAACTACATACCCACACACTGATTCTTAGGTCTACACACACACATCTACTTACTCACCCGTACAGTCACTCATACTTACAGTCACTCAGTACAGGACTATCATATGCACTCATACACCTATATAAACACTCACACACCGCCACTCATCCATAGAGGTACTCACACACCATGTCAGTCATGCACAAAATTAATCACACACCCATTTACTCACCTATACAGTTATACACACACCAGCTCACTTACTCATACAAATACTAGCACATTCTTACGCTCTTATACAATAACTGATACAAGCACACACGCATCCATACATCCACTCTCACAATCACACACTCTCACGTATAGCCATTTAAATACTCTAACACACATATATACTGCCTTTTACATATGTAGCTATTCGCACATGTACCACTTAGATATACATTCACTCACTAACACACCCATACACACACTCACCCACCCAAGCAGTCCATTACAGATGCACTCTTCAAATCATGCACCCAGTGAATCACCCACTCACACATCTATGTAAAGAGTCACACACACCCCACCTACACAAACACTCAGGCACCCATACAGATACTCAGAGAACCAATCAATAACCCATATAGACACTCATGTAGCTATTCGCAAATCCATGCATTCACTTACACACCAACAGACAGACGGATACAGACATTCACACAGTTTAGTCACTAACCCATGCATTCAGTAAGATACGTTTAATCACTCACTTGTAGAGTCAGTCACGCACGCACTAAATCATCCATTCAGACACTTATACACCCACTCATTCTTCAATACGCCTTTCCCTATATATATTAAACATATTTAAACTTTACAGAAACACACAGTGACTGGATGATGTCATCAGTGATGTCATTTGAGATGTCATCAGTGATGTCATCAGTGATGTCACTGACCATGTCATGAGTGATGTAATATGTGACGTCATCAGCAGTGCATTGTGGGGCGCGAGTTATAGTTACCTGAACTAACTATAACGGGGGAATTTCACTGGTTTTGTACGAGTGCAATGTCCAAATAACTATAACTGTCCCTAACACCTATGGTTTTTTCAGTGAATATATATATATATATATATATATATATATATATATATATATATATATATATATATATAAAGAAAATCAATATTTTTGTATTATTTTTAACAATTTTAGTGTCAACAATATTTTTGTTCTGATATTTTTGCACTTACGATTATAAGTATAGATAGACAATATTTTTGTCAGAAATATTTTTGATTTGATATTTCTGTAGCACGATATTTGTTGTTCCGATATTCTGTCAGACTGCCATTTTTAACAAGGTATAATTATGACACATTAAATCATACCATTTATGGAATGTATCACTTCATTCATTATAGTTCACTTGAATTCACAAATGCAAGATATGTTAGAAATAGCCCATAAGTACATGTCAACCTTACCTGGATTTTCCGCAGGGGCGAGATGCAAGTTCTGATGATTATCTAAGCAATTAAAAGAGAGCAACCAGGTGTTATGTATTTAGGGCCAGATGTACGACCTGCCAAAAAGCGCATCGCAAAATTGCGTCACATTTGCGAGGAGCTATTTGGCATGTACAACAGTGTGTTTAACACTGTTTGCGATTCCCAATGGGGTCGCAAATTGCGAGGCTCATGAACATTAATGAGCCTCTCGCAATTTGCGAGCCCATTGGGAATGATGGGCCCTCCCAGGGATGGTGGCCTGCTTGGCTCAGCAGACCACCATGTCTGGGACTGCTTTTAAATAAAGCAGCTTTTTTTTAAAATGCAGCCCGTTTTCTTTAAAGGAAAACGGGATGCATTTAAAAAAAAAAAAAAATGAAACGTTTTCGTATCATTTTTTAAGGGCAGGCAGTGGTCCCTGGGACCACTGCCTGCCCTTAAAAAATAATATTGCATGCATTTGCAAAGGGGAAGGTGTTTCCTGGGGAGCCCTTCCCATTTGCGATTGCATTACCACCTACTTGAAGTAGGTGGTATTTATGCGAGTGTTTTGCGACTGCAATTGCGGTCGCAAAACATTGATACATTGCTTATGCGGTCGCTATTAGGAAGGGAACGCCCCTTCCTAATAGCGAGCCGCAAAACAGTATTTTGCGAGTAGCAATTTATTTGTGACTCGCAAAATACTATTTGCACATGGGCCCATGCTTTTTAGAGTGCGCAAACGGGTCTACGACCCGTTTGCTCATGCTAAAAAGCGTCGTACATCTGGCCCTAAGAGCAGTATTCATGTATATGAAAGGAAAATGTGGCAAGTACTAACCTGTTTTGATAAAAAAATATCTAATGAGTAACGTGCCCCAAAAATAGGAGAAGAAAAATATATGAACCAATCAAATAGCAAAACTTTATCAAAAAAGCAATCAGGTGTTGGCACAATAAGGTGTGGGGCTAAAAATTTGGATTAGTTCCTTAACTTCAGGAATTAACTAGGCCCTTTAATTTTTTGTCTTTTAGAAGACAAATGCCCAGGGAAATAAGATATCCAACTCTTCTGGAACAAACGCATCAGATACGTATTATCCCCATTACAATAATAACTAAATAGCTAGTGTTACTGCCTGATTGTAGAGTCTTTAAATCAATGTTTCCTTCTTTCTTTGCAGGTTCATGCAGCAGTCAGAAGTGTGCCCCTAGAAACAGAAACGCCCTGGTATGGCGTTGTAGAAAGGAGCGGGAGCCGGCGTAGTAGCAGGATGCGAGAGCAGGCGTAGTAGCAGAGAGCAGGAGCCGGCATTGTGCAAACCCGGCGAGGAACCACCGGACGTTCAAGATTGTGGCACAGAAGCAGGTGAGTGAAAGGGAGAAGGCGGAAGACACACCTATCAGTTATAATGCAAAGCGCTCTGCCGCCTGTGCCAGCAATTTTTATTTCCTGCTAAGGCTCCGCCCCGATTGCACACGCAATCAGGAGCGGAGCAGTCTCAACAGTACAAATACTAGGACTCTGTAGAATAACGTCCTGAGTTATAGGTTTCAATTCAGAAAAAAAGGTGTCACTCATGTTGTAAATGGTTGGTAAAAATAAATTAAACAAAAGTGGTAGAATAATGGTCTTTTTCCATTTCAACCTCCAACCCGCCAACCTCAACCCCAACAACCTCAACCAGCAAACACCAGCCAAACCATTAGTAGCATGTCTCTGCCCACAGACCCCTGCCCCCACTACCTCTACAACCTGCAACGAGCCCGATCAGCACACAACTCACCAGCATCCTCAACACCTCCATCTCAACAGCAACCTTCCTGGACAGATAGAAAAACTCAGATGTCAGACCCCTCTAAAGAAAAGCCTCTGCCCATCCCAGTGATCTCAAAAATTATCATCCGATCTCCCTGCTCCCCTACCTGGCCATAGTACCTGAGAAAGCCATGAACCAGCAGCTCACCGAATTCTTGGAACAAATCCACAATTGGATGCCTCACAATCATGATTCCATGCCAACCACAGCACTGAGACTGCGCTTATCGCCGCCACAGACGACATCAGAACACTCCTCGATTGTGGAGAAACTGGGGCTCTGATCCTTCTAGACTTCTCCACAGTGTTCAACACTGTCTCCCACAACACCCTCAGCAACAGACTCTACAACTTAGGCAAACAGCAAGACACCCTCAAGTGGATAGCCTCCTTCTTTACAGGACGCACACAGAGCATCCGACTGCCTCCCTTCACCTCCCCACCCAAAGACATCAAATGCGGTGTACCACAAGGATCATCCCTCAGCCCCACCCTGTTCAACATCTACATGACCTCCCTCCCAGATGTCGTCAGATACCTCACACTTAAAATAATCTCCTACGTAGACGATCCTCTACTGATCCTCTTGCTTGCCAAGTATTCTTCCAAAGCCAAATCCAACTTTCGCGACGCCATGTCCAACGTAGGCAAAAGGATGAGAGACAACTGGCTGGAACTCAAATCAAATCAAATCAAACACAGCTTTATTCGATTGTTGTACAATACAATCATAAAAGCACTTCATATACAAGATATAATACACATCCCATAATTACACAATTAATTCATCATTAATACGTTGTATTAAAATAGGTTACTAATGCCTATCAAGATTAAAAATTGACTTAAAAACATTTTAAGATCTAAGCAGGTAGGGGATAGTTGATACATGTCAGGAAGATGATCCAGAGATTGGTTAATTAACAATAGTTTTTCTGGTACTAACCACTTTTTTAGAAACATTGCAACTCTCCAGACTACATGCACATTATCCAATGTTTGTAAAGCAATGAACGCCGGGCGACACTGTCTTATCCCCATAGATTTTTAAATAGGGAGAATCCAGATTTTCCTTATGTGACAATAAAATCTACAAAAAAAAAACAACATGGATGGTGGATTGTTTAGAACTAGTGTCACAGGGGCACAGAGTCATTATTCGTGTCCAGTCATTCATGGTGGGAAAGCTTACAATTCTGTGCAATATTCCCAGCCTGAATCTTGTTAGTAAAAATCTATCGTAGCCGCCGGATACGGTTGCTAAATATGGTTGTATACTAAAAACACTTAAAATGAGCTGATTTTCCTGTACGGAGGGTTTTAGGATCTTCGTTGTCAGCCTTGATAAATCCAGCATCATTAAAGCTTCCTTTTTAAATCTTTCCGACGTACCTCTAGCATGGTGCTAGGGTCGGTGAAATATTCTGGATGGCCTAGATTCCACATGAAATCACGGACATATCTGACCCAGGATATCGTTAAAACCTTTTCCAGCCTCAAGATATCAGTTAAAATATCTCTATTTAGTTTGGTCTCCTCTTTAGTCCATATCTGATGCCACAATAGAGCCGGTTCAAGTTTTATAAGGTCTGACAAGTGTGATAAGCCCAGTTCTGCGTGAAAACAAATGACGGGGTACTTTTGGGTACTGATAGAATATATCTCCCAAAAAAAATTCCACAATCTGGTGTGGTTGAGTATTGGCCAGGCCCCACACCCCTGCTCCATACATTGCCGTCGGGATACTTTTTGCCTGATAGATCCGCAACAGCTCCACCGGAGGTTTTCTCCCTAGTTTTTTCGAGAACTGGGCAAGTGCAGTGATGGTTCTTAGGAAAGCTAGCTTTTTTGATGAGACAGCCTGAGTCCACAAATCATCCTCGTGAAAAAGTATTCCTAAGTACAAAAATGTCTTAGTTGCCTCTATTTTCGTTCCTTTCATAAACATATCTCAGCACTTTCGGCTCCCTCTACCACATCTCATTACAAATGTCTTGGAGGTATTCACCAGGAGTCCTAAATTACTCATAAAATCAGTAAAACCATTTAAAACCTTCTCTAAGCCAACCTGTGTCCGTGACATTAACACCGCATCATCGGCATAGAGAAGGGCGGGTATCGAGCGCCCATTTACCAGCGGATAATCATTCTGCTCCTTAACCAGAGCATCTTCCAAACCATTTATATAAAGATTAAAAAGAAAGGGGGCCAGAACACATCCTTGCCTGACCCCCCTTCGAATTGGGATCGGGGCAGTGCAACCGCCACTAATACCAAAGCGTACTCTCGTCTGGGCTTTACAATAGAAACGTCTCAGAAAGTGAATAATATACGGTTCTACTCCTATCTTGTCTAAAATCTCTCAGAGTTTAGCATGTCTGACCGAATGAAATGCGGCGGTGAGATCTACAAAGGCTAAAAATAACCTTCCTTCTTTTACTCGAGTATATTTTCCCACTAATAGGGCTAGGTTTAAGTTCTGTTCAATGGTTCCCACACCTTCGCGGAAACCATATTGAAGATCTGAAAGGACTTTATTGTCCAGTGCCCATACATTTAAGCGCTCTAAAATTATGCGACCCACCACTTTGGTCAGTGAGTCCAACAACGAGATTGGTCTATAGCATCCATGATCCTGACGATTACCCTTTTTAAAAATGGGGACAATGATTGACTCTACCCAGGTAGGCAAAAAGGAACACAACAGCTTGCATTAACTACCTGTGTGACTACTGGTCCCCATAAGTCCATATTAGATTTAAATAAATCTACTGGGACACCGTCAGGCCCTGGAGCCTTACCTCCTAATGTAACAGAAATGGCCCTTATTACTTCCTCCAATGTAAATTGGAGGTCAGAGTATTGAGTATTATTGGCTAAAGGAGTTTCATCTAGGTTATTATTAGGATTACCTGTCCCGTTAAAGACCTTAGTGAAGTGTTGGATCCACTGGTCCTCTGTAATAGCAATCTCTAGCGTCGGACCCCCATCCGGCTTTAAAAAAGGAGCTCTGACCGCTTTTCAGAAAGCACTACTATCTCTTTTTAAGGCAGCCATGTGAAGCGAATCCCACACTTCATTTCTCAGGATGGATTTTCTTTCCCTAATTGCTAATTTATACATTACTCTTGCATTTCTTACAGCATCTTGATGTCTAGGATTGTTGTGAAGGGCATTTTTTAAGTTTGAATACGCTTTGGTACAGTTCGAGTCAAACCATCCAGCTGAATTAGTTTTGCTTGATTTCCGTACATACAGTGCCTCCCTCACCGAGCTAGATATGAGTGAGAAGGAGTCCAGAATATTATCGGGGGTTGATGTCTCAGTCAGACAGACTTCAAGTGCTTCTTTGCAATTAGCTACCACCTGTTTAATAACGCATTCAGGATCCACCATAGACAATTTCAACGTGTAACTATTGTTCTTGTCAAGGACAATTGAATCTAAAATCTGATCACATTCATTGCTTTTACTTGAGTAGTTCAACCGCAGTTGCTTTCAAACACAATGGGAAATGGTCACTCAAAGAAATATCACCAATGGAAAATGAGCGAATTTTCGAGGCATGGTTATTTGACATGAGTATAAAGTCAATAGTAGAATACAAGCCCATGCCGTTAAAGGTATAACCCATTGCAGCAGGATTTGGGCACATGTCATTAGCAAAACCTAAATCAAGAAGACACAACATCTCATTATATGACTCTCCCTGACTGGAGTGACAAAAGTGAGTGCTGCTGAACCCCTCTTCAGCTTCACGGCCACAAATTTTACTATCAGAATGAGTACATAGAACACAATTAAAATCCCCACCCAAGATGACAACCGCTTCTTTAGCACTTTTCCCCCAAAGTGATTGTACATCACTGCATAACTTTTTATGACGTGAGCTACACTAGACATGGGAATATTAATATAGAAATTAATCAAAATCAGACGTTGCTTACTGCCTGATTCAATCTTAATAAGCTGGTAATAAATATCCTCAATATAAAGATCAGCCTTTACGTTTAAATTATTAGATATATAAGTACAGAGCCCACCTTTAGGTCTTCCTCTTAGACCATCGATTGCCCTAGTGTGTAGAGTTTTAAACCCGTTGATGTGAATTGCATCTCTAGCCCATGTCTCCTGGAGACCTAAGAGATCATGATTTAATAAAAATTCACACCAAACGGGATTGGTCAACTTTGATCGCAGGCCAACAATATTCCAGAACACCAAGTTACAGAATTCTTCCTTATTAGTATTAATTAGACAGTTACACGTTGTGATAGGTACGTCAGGATTATCAACTGTATCCAATGGGAGTACTAAAATATTATTTAAAACTTCCTCGCTGGGGTCCTCCTGACCAATCGTGGTAATTCTCATACAATCTTTCTTTAGCGCCAACTCACTCATTGGCGTTTCAGAAACTGGAATATCATTAGTTAATAAAGACAATCTTGGGTCAGAGAGTCAATCGATATCATCTAGGGAATTAAAAATTTCATAGCGATTGTATGTTGATACCACATAGGAATTTCGCCTATGCTTCATAAGTAGGCCCCCTCCCTGTTCACAATGTAAGGCAGTGGCAGGTTGATAGAAAAACCCCAAGGGTAAGATGTTAATACCATTTGGATCAACCTGCCAGTTCCCTGCCCTATCAAAGATGAGCTGGACCAGTCTGGGAGACCCAAAAGTTAAGATCACGCAGTCACCTGGTAGGCGCTTTGTAGACCTACCTATCCAGGATACCCTACGAACCATTTTAAATTCTGAGAAAAGGATGTTCTTTAACCCTGTTCTTGAGCTCACTAAATGAACTGCTTTATTTCGTAATGTAGACCAGTGTTCGAGGTCATTAGAAACTAAGGGGGGGGACATTCGCTAAAACAACAGTATAGGGGGTGGCTTCGGGGGGGAGATTTAGACTCAAATTAGTAGAAAAATCGTTTGCCACCCTGTGTTTCGCATCCTGCATGTGGGACTCTCCAATATTCCTGATAGGATCCTCATCCTTAGAACTTATCCTGTGATTTGTTAGAAGAGGATGCTGATTTGGTGGTATGATACAAGATCTACCTTCTGAGTGTAAGGAACTGGTATAGGGTATTTCTGTATTAGTTAAAGGCACAATTTGAGTAATAGGGCGGGATTCACTGTTAGTAGAGCCGTCCTTCGTGTTACTCTGCGACCTCAATGGCGGGGGCAAAGACCGAGTGGCAAAGTCCCCGCATTTACATGAATCGGTGTTAATTGGCCGAACTCTGCCACTGCCACTGCCAGCCTGCTCTAGCTTATTAAGCCTATCTTCTATTTGACACAGTTTCTGCAATAACGGATCCAGCAGAGTAGATATCATTAACCCTAACCTTTTACAAATATCGTCTTCACTTGCCCATAATGTGCTCCTATTAGTATTGATATTAGTATTGGCAGTTGTAATGGCAGTTGTAATGGCAGGAAGTGGTGTGATACTGGATATATCACCGGTGCCAGGAACACTAGCATGCCCTTCAGGTTTCCGACTTGGGCGCTTTGGTTTCTGGGCCTGAACTTTTTTCTTCCTGGTAACAGGATCCTGCCCTTTATTTAAACTTGCCTTCTGCCCTCTGGTGCTTACACCAAAGTTACACGCTATGAGTGATTGATCATTAGTGTGGTTCACTGTGGTGTTAATTTCGCCAAGTTGCGTATCGTTAGAGATTTCACCAAGGGAGTTTAAGGCTGAATTTTCTAGATCAATAGCGGTGCCAGGGGGTTGAAAGGGCTGGGATTGGGGCTCCAGAGACAGGCGGCGCTCTGTGAGCTCAATCTCATGCATAAGGGCAGATTCTGCTTGAACAAGGAATGCATCAAGAGTCCCTACTACCCCAGCACCCACCCCCGACTTACGCCTACTCATTGTATACTAATAATGAGTCAGCGGATAAAAGAGCACAATATCAAATAAAACGGTGCCTCCTAGCCCACGCGTACGAACGGACAGGTCAATTGATCCATAGCCAGTCCACAGATGTCAATAACTTGGCCCAGCCCAGCCTCCTCCGGGCTCTGACGGGTGCAGACGGGCCCGCCCTTGGCCCGGGCTTCGCCCGTGCGCGTCCCACGCTGCAGGAGCCCTGGCCGACCCTTAGCGCCTCCTGGCGCATTGAACAACGTGGGCGGCGTGCGCGCCGCGATGCAACCCGGGAAGTGAAGTTTCACCCGGCAATCAGGGATTCCACCACCTCAGCGATAAAAAGTGTTCAACGGCTCCTGCGCTGCAGGAGCCCTGGCCGATCCTTAAGTGCCTCCTGGCGCACTGAACAACGTGGGCGGCGTGCGCGCCGCGATGCAACCCGGGAAGTGAAGTTTCACCCGGCAATCAGGGATTCCACCACCTCAGCGATAAAAAGTGTTCAAGAGCTCCCGCGCTGCAGGAGCCCTGGCCGATCCTTAAGCGCCTCCTGGCGCACTGAACAACGTGGGCGGTGTGCACGCCGCGATGCAACCCGGGAAGTGAAGTTTCACCCAGCAATCAGAGATTCCACCACCTCAGCGATAAAAAGTGTTCAAGGGCTCCCGCGCTGCAGGAGCCCTGGCCGATCCTTAAGTGCCTCCTGGCGCACTGAACAACGTGGGCGGCGTGCGCGCCGCGATGCAACCCGGGAAGTGAAGTTTCACCCGGCAATCAGGGATTCCACCACCTCAGCGATAAAAAGTGTTCAAGGGCTCCCGCGCTGCAGGAGCCCTGGCCGATCCTTAAGCGCCTCCTGGCGCACTGAACAACGTGGGCGGTGTGCACGCCGCGATGCAACCCGGGAAGTGAAGTTTCACCCAGCAATCAGGGATTCCACCACCTCAGCGATAAAAAGTGTTCAAGGGCTCCCGCGCTGCAGGAGCCCTGGCCGATCCTTGTTTCCCAGGATGCTTGTTTCCGGTCCAGGGAGGACCTGGCCTGGCAGTTCGGTCTGGACTGTTCCCATGGGGCACAGGGTCAAGACTGATTTGCATATGGCTGGGTCCAAACTGGGGTGGCGTAGTGGGAAAAAGAACGATGGATTTAACCCAGATCTTTTGACTGGGGGAGAATGTTTGCATTGTCAGCATTCCGTCCATCATTTGTTTGCTGTAACACTTTTCGCCCTAAGTGGGAAGGGTATGCCCAGACGTGGGTCCCTTGCTCACTGTGCCACTGGATTCAAGCTAGCTTGGCTGAAGAAGGGTGACATACCCTAAAACCGGTCCTAGGATGCTTGTTTCCGGTCCAGGGAGGACCTGGCCTGGCAGTTCGGTCTGGACTGTTCCCATGGGGCACAGGGTCAAGACTGATTTGCATATGGCTGGGTCCAAACTGGGGTGGCGTAGTGGGCAAAAGAACGATGGATTTAACCCAGATCTTTTGACTGGGGGAGAATGTTTGCATTGTCAGCATTCCGTCCATCATTTGTTTGCCTTAACACTTTTCGCCCTAAGTGGGAAGGGTATGCCCAGACATGGTTCCCTTGCTCACTGTGCCACTGGATTCAAGCTAGCCTGGCTGAAGAAGGGTGACATACCCTGAAACCGGTCCCAGGATGCTTGTTTCCGGTCCAGGGAGGACCTGGCCTGGCAGTTCGGTCTGGACTGTTCCCATGGGGCACAGGGTCAACACTGATTTGCATATGGCTGGGTCCAAACTGGGGTGGCGTAGTGGGCAAAATAACGATGGAATTAACCCAGATCTTTTGACTGGGGGAGAATGTTTGCATTGTCAGCATTCCATCCATCATTTGTTTGCTGTAACACTTTTCGCCCTAAGTGGGAAGGGTATGCCCAGATGTGGGTACCTTGCTCACTGTGCCACTGGATTCAAGCTAGCCTAGCTGAAGAAGGGTGACATTCCCTGAAACCGGTCCCAGGATGCTTGTTTCCGGTCCAGGGAGGACCTGGCCTGGCAGTTCGGTCTGGACTGTTCCCATGGGGCACAGGGTCAACACTGATTTGCATATGGCTGGGTCCAAACTGGGGTGGCGTAGTGGGCAAAATAACGATGGAATTAACCCAGATCTTTTGACTGGGGGAGAATGTTTGCATTGTCAGCATTCCATCCATCATTTGTTTGCTGTAACACTTTTCACCCTAAGAGGGAAGGGTATGCCCAGACGTGGATCCCTTGCTCACTGTGCCACTGGATTCAAGCTAGCCTGGCTGAAGAAGGGTGACATACCCTGAAACCGGTCCCAGGATGCTTGTTTCTGGTCCAGGGAGGACCTGGCCTGGCAGTTCGGTCTGGACTGTTCCCATGGGGCACAGGGTCAAGACTGATTTGCATATGGCTGGGTCCAAACTGGGGTGGCGTAGTGGGCAAAAGAACGATGGATTTAACCCAGATCTTTTGACTGGGGGAGAATGTTTTCATTGCAAGCATTCCGTCCATCATTTGTTTGCTGTAACACTTTTCGCCCTAAGTGGGAAGGGTATGCCCAGACGTGGGTCCCTTGCTCACTGTGCCACTGGATTCAAGCTAGCCTGGCTGAAGAAGGATGACATACCCTGAAACCGGTCCCTGGATGCTTGTTTCCGGTCCAGGGAGGACCTGGCCTGGCAGTTCGGTCTGCACTGTTCCTATGGGGCACAGGGTCACGACTGATTTGCATATGGCTGGGTCCAAACTGGGGTGGCGTAGTGGGCAAAAGAACGATGGATTTAACCCAGATCTTTTGACTGGGGAGAATGTTTGCATTGTCAGCATTCCGTCCATCAATTGTTTGCTGTAACACTTTTCGCCCTAAGTGGGAAGGGTATGCCCAGACGTGGGTCCCTTGCTCACTGTGCCACTGGATTCAAGCTAGCCTGGCTGAAGAAGGGTGACATACCCTGAAACCGGTCCCAGGATGCTTGTTTCCGGTCCAGGGAGGACCTGGCCTGGCAGTTCGGTCTGGACTGTTTCCATGGGGCACAGGGTCAAGACTGATTTGCATATGGCTGGGTCCAAACTGGGGTGGCGTAGTGGGCAAAAGAACGATGGATTTAACCCAGATCTTTTGACTGGGGGAGAATGTTTGCATTGATAGCATTCCGTCCATCATTTGTTTGCTGTAACACTTTTCACCCTAAGTGGGAAGGGTATGCCCAGACGTGGGTCCCTTGCTCACTGTGCCACTGGATTCAAGCTAGCCTGGCTGAAGAAGGGTGACATACCCTGAAACCGGTCCCAGGATGCTTGTTTCCGGTCCAGGGAGGACCTGGCCTGGCAGTTCGGTCTGGACTGTTCCCATGGGGCACAGGGTCAAGACTGATTTGCATATGGCTGGGTCCAAACTGGGGTGGCGTAGTGGGCAAAAGAACGATGGATTTAACCCAGATCTTTTGACTGGGGGAGAATGTTTGCATTGTCAGCATTCCGTCCATCATTTGTTTGCTGTAACACTTTTCGCCCTAAGTGGGAAGGGTATGCCCAGACATGGGTCCCTTGGTCACTGTGCCACTGGATTCAAGCTAGCCTGGCTGAAGAAGGGTGACATACCCTGAAACCGGTCCCAGGATGCTTGTTTCCGGTGCAGGGAGGACCTGGCCTGGCAGTTCGGTCTGGACTGTTCCCATGGGGCACAGGGTCAAGACTGATTTGCAGTATGGCTGGGTCCAAACTGGGGTGGCGTAGTGGGCAAAAGAACGATGGATTTAACCCAGATCTTTTGACTGGGGGAGAATGTTTGCATTGTCAGCATTCCGTCCATCATTTGTTTGCTGTAACACTTTTCGCCCTAAGTGGGAAGGGTATGCCCAGACGTGGATCCCTTGCTCACTGTGCCACTGGATTCAAGCTAGCCTGGCTGAAGAAGGGTGACATACCCTGAAACCGGTCCCAGGATGCTTGTTTCCGGTCCAGGGAGGACCTGGCCTGGCAGTTCGGTCTGGACTGTTCCCATGGGGCACAGGGTCAAGACTGATTTGCATATGGCTGGGTCCAAACTGGGGTGACGTAGTGGGCAAAAGAACGATGGATTTAACCCAGATCTTTTGACTGGGGAGAATGTTTGCATTGTCAGCATTCCGTCCATCATTTGTTTGCTGTAACACTTTTCGCCCTAAGTGGGAAGGGTATGCCCAGACATGGGTCCCTTGCTCACTGTGCCACTGGATTCAAGCTAGCCTGGCTGAAGAAGGGTGACATACCCTGAAACCGGTCCCAGGATGCTTGTTTCCAGTGCAGGGAGGACCTGGCCTGGCAGTTCGGTCTGGACTGTTCCCATGGGGCACAGGGTCAAGACTGATTTGCATATGGCTGGGTCCAAACTGGGGTGGCGTAGTGGGCAAAAGAACGATGGATTTAACCCAGATCTTTTGACTGGGGGAGAATGTTTGCATTGTCAGCATTCCGTCCATCATTTGTTTGCTGTAACACTTTTCGCCCTAAGTGGGAAGGGTATGCCCAGACGTGGATCCCTTGCTCACTGTGCCACTGGATTCAAGCTAGCCTGGCTGAAGAAGGGTGACATACCCTGAAACCGGTCCCAGGATGCTTGTTTCCGGTCCAGGGAGGACCTGGCCTGGCAGTTCGGTCTGGACTGTTCACATGGGGCACAGGGTCAAGACTGATTTTCATATGGCTGGGTCCAAACTGGGGTGGCGTAGTGGGCAAAAGAACGATGGATTTAACCCAGATCTTTCGAGTGGGGGAGAATGTTTGCATTGTCAGCATTCCGCCCATCATTTGTTTGCTGTAACACTGGCCAATCCTTAAGCGCCTCCTGGTGCACTGAACAACGTGGGCGGCGTGCGCGCTGCGATGCAACCCGGGAACTGAAGTTTCACCCGGCAATCAGGTATTCCACCACCTCAACGATAAAAAGTGTTCAAGGGCTGGAACTCAATTCTGACAAAACCGAAGTACTGATCTTTGGGAGGAACACCTCCGCATGGGACTACAACTGGTGGCCAGCAGAACTTGGACCTACACCCACACTGACTGACCATGCACTCAACCTCGGCATCATCCTCAACAGCCAACTGACCATGAAACGACAAATCAACACAGTTGTGTCCTCCTGCTTACACACACTTTGCATGCTTTGCAGAATCTTCAGATGGATCCCAACCAACAGCTGAAAAACCATTACTCAGGCCCTGGTCAACAGCCACCTCGACTGCGGCAATGCCCTCTATGCCGGCATCTCCACCCAGTTCCTCAAAAGACTCCAGCCCACACAGAACGCTGCAGCCAGACTCATCCTGGACCTTCCGAAATGAAAACATGTTACCCCCCACCTGAGAGACCTCCACTGGCTCCACATCCAGAAGAGATGCCAGAACAAGTTTCTCACACACACCTACAAAGCCCTCCATGACCTAGAACCTGCCTACAGCAACCATCGACTGAATTTCCACCTACCCTGTAGATACCTGCACTCCCCTTCACTCACCCTTGCACACACACCTGCATCCGTCGCAGCGTTGGCCGCTCCTTCTCCAACTTCACTTTCAAGACCTGGAACAACCTTCTCCTCCAGCTCTGTACAGCCCTCTTACTGGCAGTCTTCAGAAAGAGACTCAAGACCTGGCTCTTCGACGGAGAATCAGCGCTCATATACCCCTAGGGGTGACAGTGATGCACTTTACAAATGCTGTTGAATGGTTGATGGTCTTGTTGCAATTAAAATGTTTCTGGATCTTGAAACATAAATGGGTAATCTCACTATCAGAAAGAGACAAGACCATCTGCAGAAATAAGAGGGGGTGGTATCATAAGGCAATAAAGCGAGCAAACTTGGTTCATCTTGTTCAGTGCATCCCATGGGGCCCTGAATCAAACAAAGGAAATCTTAACAATTTCCAAGAAATTGCCAGCCTTGATGTGCAGATGAACCCTCTCTGCATTTCTGTGCTATATTGTGAAGATATGTTGTACTTTGTAAAGGCTAGGATGTCAAATATGCATGACTCCACCTGTCCCAATGTTGAACAAGCAACTTATCATTCCACTACCCCTTTCCCAGCTGCTCATCATTCTTCTTCATCACACTCATGACATAGGAGGGATTGACAAGACTGGCCATAAAATGTAAAGCCTCCACCGTACCAGTGGAACCATGCCCAGCTATGTGCCTGAGAAAAACATGTCTCCCAGTCTTTGCAGCCGACAATACATTTATAATTAACATCCTCCTTTCAAGTGGCCTGTTATAATAAAAAAGTGGTGGAGCCCCAAGTGCAGGTCAATTATTGACTTAGTTTGAACTTCTTTATCCTAGCAAAATCTGCGTAAGGGAAGTCACAAGACAATTCCAAGAGCAGCAAACCAGAACATCATCTGAAATATAGGACTTTACCATCCTAATCTAGTTCGAATAGGATCAACTGTCCTGCTTTCCCATAAGGTGCAGTTTGGAATACCTCAGAGTTCCTATATTCTTCAACATCTACATTCTTCCTCTGCTGAATTGCTACATCGCCATCAAGTGCAATTACAGATGTATGCAGATGATACCTTGATATACATTTCTCTAGCAGTGTGAAAAGACATGTGAGTAAAGCACAGTGTCTCAGTCAGATTCATTTTTGCAGGAAGGAAGGTTGCTTCAGCCTAAAAGATTTAAAGACTGAAGCTAATTTTAGGACGGGTTCCCAGAGTCACTCCATTTCAAACATGCTAAGCTAAATCTAGAGGTTCTACACTAACTTCTGGCGGGATCCAGGATCCATTTCAAAATACTGTGCATCAAGACCGGACTGGTTGTACAGGGCATCAGGCTTTTTCCCGGGGGTCTGCCAGGGTGGGGGGGGGCACTCTTGTTACTAGTGGCCGGTTTTGTATAAGTACAGAGGTTTTAAAAGCACTGCAGAGTTCCTTGTATATCCAGCAATATTCAGGAAACAATAAATGTGGCAAAATAACTTTGATGGTTAATGTATCTGCTGGAGAGAGATCGGAGTTTTGTCTAGTGGCAGTTTTGATTCATCTAAGTTAGCACAGAGGGTTAATATGCCTTCTGCAAAGAGCGTGTACTATGCTTATCACAGAACAGTATTTTATGTGCTTAGCTCTGTTGGTTACTGCTTTTCTCGCAGAGATCCTTTTGTTACTGTGCAGTTCATAACTTACAATAGTAATCTAGGTTAGAAAGTTATGTTTTTGTGTCCCGGTCTTTCATAATCCTAATGTTGCTAAAAAAAGGTGTTTGGGAAGAAATATATTCTTAATAGTAAAATCAACCCTAACCAATTTGTTACAATCTGAATCCTGAGTTTGTGCTTCCCAAGACAAAGCATTCTTAAACAATGCCTACCAGTATGGATGGCATGTGAATCCTATACCCTGACACCCTGTAGTCCACTTTGTTTTATGTAACATTTTCTATACACTGATTTACACACATATGATTAATTGTCTCTGTATGTGAAGTAAAATGCTCCAAAACCCTACACTGGCATGAGAGGCACTATAAAACAAATGAAATACATGTGAGAGAGGGGCTATGGAGAGATGGGAGGCATTGTTGGAAGGTTATATTGAGAGAATCATTTAAAAACCCCAATAAAGATTGCTATATCCTGGTGCACTGTAAGTTCATCATTTGCTATGCTTTAAAAATTAATAATTTTTTATTTTACAGAGTTTTATATAGCGCAAACTTGACCCGAATCGGGTATCAGAGTGCTTTACATAGCACCAGTTTCATTACATGAGGGCACATTCATCATTTTTGTTAGGCACGGGCAGATTAAGTGATTTGCCCAGAATCACAGGATGTTCAGCGTCATTGCTGAGACTCGAACCCAGTTCCCCAGATTCGAGGTCGACTGCCCTAGCCGTTAGGCCAACTCCTTTCCCCAATTGAATATATAATGAAAAATGTGTTGTACAATGCACCATTTGTGCCATTTTTCCCAACTTTTCTTGGGGGGGAGAACCCCCCAACCCCGCTTGTAGTGGCCGGGCTTGCTCGCTGCACTCGATCACTATGCACCGTATAGGGGCTGGTCTATCAAAATTTGCCAGGTCTGTTTTGGGTTCCCAGTCTGGCCCTGCTTTGCATTATATTTACGGCCATATTGAGGTAAAGGTGGTATTCAGTGTAATTTAGTCCATCTTAGATCATTTGATCCATCAACACCCAATCAATATGCCAGAAAGGAGATCTGTGAGGACTACGGCCTGGGACTTTGAATGCCATCACTTCTCAGCTCACAGCAGAATCTCACTATCTTGAATACAGGAAACCAGCCGCGGCCCATGCAGGTAAGAGCAGTGGGGCCGGGTGGAGGGGGATTTCGAACTATGACGGCGAGGGGAAATTAAATAAATAATTCATTTTCCCTCGTTGTTGTCTGTCGAAATCTCCCCCACCCCCACCCCCACCCGGCCCCATCGCCCACAGCTCTTACCTGCATGGGCAGCGGCTGCAGGAAACGCTTGAAAACCTACGGGCTTATTTAAAAGGCTCTTGCGCCACTTTTGCGTCATTTTTAACATGGGAAAAGTGACGCAAAAGTGGCGCAAGGGGCTTGTAAATCTGCCCCCAGATCTTTCAGATTGACACTCAACTAAATGCTCACTCTAAGCAAATGAATATTTCAGCAATTTGGTCAGACTCAAATTCTCCCAGAATTTTAGTGCCCAGACCTATCCTATGCAAGATTTATCACTTTTTAAAGTTCCTAACTAAATAATGATTAAATAAACTATTGTATCAAAGCACCACAGGCAAAGAGCTGTTATGTAATGTCCTTAGGTTAGAACAAATAGCCACCCCGAGAAATGTCATAGTTCTGTCCGAGTATTCATAATGCAGCATGCCTGAATGCCCAGTTTCAGCTCCTCACATAGAGGTTTGTGTGGTTTTTTGTGTGATTTGGACCATAAAATTGCAATGCATTTTACACTTTCTGCTTCTTTGTGGAAACAAGAAGGGGCAGATTTACAATAACTGGCGCATCCCTGCAGATCAGCAGAGATGCGCCAGTTATTTTGCGTGACGTTAGGAACCCCTTGCGCCACCATGGATGTGCCGCATTTACAATGCGGCGCACCGTGGCGCAAGGAGAGACAGATGCGTGACGCATCTGTCAGCGTATAGGTGACGCAGTGCTGGAGTCGTGTAGCAAGCGCGACGCAACTCCAGCACTGCTCAGGGGCACCCTATACTTGCAATGCTGCTTCACTTCTTACGCCTGCTACAAGCAGGCGTAAGGTTTTGACGCAGTGGGGACGTAAAAGTGTCTCAGTGAAATCTTGCAGATTTCACTGCGTCACTTTTACAGGGCTTCCTTGCGACGGAACCCCCACCCTGCATACATTATACCTGACGCAGCTATAATGTAGGGCTTTACAACGTGACGCATCTCACTAGATGCGTCACGTTGTAAATCTGTCGCATAGTGGCGCATTGTTTACGACGCTGCTGCGTCACATAAGTGACGCAACGGTGTCGTAAAGATGTCGCAAGGGGCTTGTAAATCTGCCCCGAAGTGTTTACAGAAAACGAGTTACTTTTTAATTATCCCCACCTATATTTCATAACCCAATTACAACTTTTCAAAAATTCTTTGGTTAATTACTAATTAACATTGATATATTTTGAACCAAAGTAACATTACCTACCTTTGTGCAAAAAAACTGAAAAAGATAAATAGATGAATATTAAAACACATTCAAAACACTTATACAATTATTAGGAGATTATTCCAACTAAAAATAAATGTCAGCTGCAATTCTCTAAAATGCCTAAAGTATTAGGAAAACATGTTCAGTGTCAACGCCCAGAAATGTGAAACTCTCAATGTCATTTGTGTTTCGGTAACCAACGATCAATCTGGATTAGTGGAAACAAAAATAAAAAAAAGTTTGAATTGGATTTAAAGGAAATCAAAATGCCGTAATTGCAAAAGAAATAACAAATATTTTTTTATAAAAAAACTAAAATTGAGACAAAAAAAGAAAGAAGCAACTATATTTTTTTCTGAAAAAGCAGATCATTAACCGTTTACAATGTTCAACAGGAGAAATTGAGATTTGTCAAGCATTGAAAGACAGGTTTCCCAATTCTGGTGGACCTGCGGTCAAGTGACTCACTTTTAAATATGGTAGGAAGAATTACCGAGGGAGGCGGCTTAAACAATGGTATCCATTTTAAGATTGGACTTTGATGTTAGTTATATTGCCTGTCCCCTCTGCACACAAACTGCCCCTCCTGCTCACTAGTGGTGACTGCTGATCTTTGAAAATAGTGGGGTGCAACACTTTCCTGAATTCCAGCAAGTGAATCTAATTCCTTCCAAAAGGGTTCGTGAGGGCTCTCTCCCCGAGAAAATTTTGGAAAAAAGAAAAGAAATAGCGCACTTTTAAAGTACAATTTCACATAAATTTGCTGAAAAGCCACAGTTCTCAGTACTTCTCAAGTGACCGAGGAAAGCATTCCCCCAGGAGCTGACCCCTTTTTTTCAAAAATTACTTTGGGCTCACCCCTAATGCCAGGAATTACCTCCAATATGCAATGGTAAGAATTTTAACATAAGGGGCCCCCATATTTTAGGAGTTATCTCCACTATGCCAAACCCAGCATTTTGTTAAGGGTGCCCCTTCCCCCAATATGCCATTGGTATTCCCCTTATTCCAAGGCTTACACTATGCAAATGCCAGAACTTTGCCATGGACACTCCCCACACACCATCGGTGCTCCAATGTGTCAAAAGTTATCCGTGGTATGCAAAAGGAAGCATTTTGCAATGGATGCTCCCATATGCCAAAAAGTACCTCCAGTATTTCCAGGCCTACATTCTTCAATTAGCCACGGGGAATACCCCCACCAACCTGCCATGTCTGGTTTCTTCCATATGCTAAGAATTACCTCCTGATGCTAGCTAGCAGCATACTTGCAAGCATAACATCGATACATTCTAACATGCATTCACACACTCTCCCACATACACTTTCTCACTGTCATGTACACTACCATGTACAGTCAAACATAATCTCCCATTAACTCACCCAAACACTAACACACTCTCACTCACACTCAAACATGCCCTATCTCAGACTCTCATATACTCTCACATATTTTCCAGTGCATAGTTTGTAAAAACGTAAGTGCCAGGACCCTACTTAGGAGGCCTTTGCAGCTTGCACTACCCACTGCCCATGCCAGCACTGCCAATGACAATACCAACATAAGTACTAACATCACACTCCTACAAGTGTGACAATTCAGACTATTCCAGGCCATCCAAAGCTATAAGGATGGCTTTGGTGGCAAGTATTATTTATTTTTAATGTATCTTGAATGACTAAACACTGTTGTTTTGCTCTTCTCAAAACTAGACAGACTGTGCCACTATGTAGTAGAATGACATTAGTGCTGGTTGTTAATAATGATGTCAATTTACACAACGATACATGTGCATTCAAAAACGAGATCAAGTCACTGTTGTTGAAATCTCCCGAGTTGACTTCTCCATCAACCCTGAGTAAGAAATATCTGGTCAGGCAGGTCCTACGACCTAGGCCTGGGGCTACTGATTGACAGATCACAGGTGGGGTGGCACGTAACCAGCCGTACAAGCATGCAAACAGGAAAAACCCAGATTAGTCCCACAGATAGCAACACCCCAATGGTCCCAGGAGATTGGCCCCAATAAAGCACATATGGCTGGAGAGGTGCATGCGTTCCCAAGATACCATAAAGTTAGATGCCACATGAAGTTAGGAACACTCAGCCAATCAGAGCACAACACACAGTACAAGTAGCGATCACGCACCGCCCATGGTAGAATTCAGACTGTTTTCTGACACACAAGTAAATGCAGTAGGGTATGTACCCTTTTTCACCGTGCAGACGAAAGCGGACACCTGCTGGTTACAAATAACCAGGTGAGAGCTGCTGAAAATGATGAACAATACTGAGCTTGGCCTTAATGGAATCAAGGAAGAACAAAGAGCTATCCGTCTCATGGTGATAGAACACTGGTATGTGTTTGACTTGATGACCACAATGAAGGGAGATGTGTGTGCCAAGATTGGTGCATCCTGCTGTACTTTCATCCGAAGCAATGACACGGATTACAGGATGCTCACACTTGCCATCCAAACACTGCATTGATTGCAACAGGACATGCGTAAGGAGGGAGGAGCCCCAAATCAGGATGAAGGCTGGTTTGCCTGTATTCCGTGGTAGTTTGCTGGACTGTGTACATCATTACAGCCATTTCTCATTCTTGAAATGTTTTTGTGTGGATTCCAACAATTGGGGGTTTCCCTGCCGAAAAAACACAGTTCTCAAATTCGGTAGAATGCAAATAAAGTTGTAATCAAAAATAAAACACAGCAAGCCCTCAACAATGTGACTGTCATGAAGTATGGGGTAAATGACGTAGCTAAAGATTAAACTAGAGGGTGGAATGTTAATATTGATGTCAATTTACGCAACAATACATGCATATTCAAAAACAAGATCAAATCACTGTTGTCGAAATCTCCCGAGATTACCTCTCCATTAACATTGAGTAAGAAATACATGGTCAGGCAGGCCCAGTGACCTATGTCAGGGGTTACTGATTGACAGCTAGCAGCTAGGTTGTCAAGTAACCAGCTGGACAAACATGTGAACAGGAAAATCCCAGATTAGTCAAAGAAATAGGCAGAACACCACATGCCACATGAAGTTAGGAACACTCAGCCAATCAGAGCACAGCACACACAGTGCATGCAGCGATCACCCACTGGCCCTCATTGTGTCCATGCAAGGTCGGAACCCACCTGCATTTACTATCATTGCATTCCTTTCTTTAAAATAAGATCTAAATCATTTTACGATGCTCCAAAGACTGTATATAAATGCACTCAGAACGAATGTATGTTGTGACAATCCTCAGACCCGTTTCTGTGGTTGCTTCCCAGCCATAGTGTTTAATTAAACCAACTGTTCCTGTTTTGCCAAACGCCTATTGTCTTTTGTTTTTTCAAGGTGAATTCACATTCCAGCAACACAGTGTTGGGAAGTAGGTGTCGGTGCTGAGCAAAGGAAACCACCTGCACTGATACTTTCTCACACAGACACACTTTCCTACACTTGATCTTACACACTCTCACACACACTTTCACACACACTCTCATATGCACTCTCCCATACACTCCTATATTTTCAATCCACTTGTGGTGAGTTAAAAAAGGTTGTGCTGCAGTTGACCCTGCTATACCTCTCTTGAGTGATCGCAAAGTCTAGTAAAAACATATTCTCAATACAATATTCAAAAGTAAAAACAAATGTAATTGTCAATACTTGTCAGTTCTTCGTGAACGCAATAATACACTTCCATAAAATAATACAATGGTACACTTCCATTAAATAGGCCAACAAGGTTTATATTTGGTTTTACATGCAGATCAAGCAGTAAAAATATTGAAAGTTGACTAGACCACTTTATATAATTTGAAAAAAAAGAGTTCAATTGATCTTATGTTATGTGTGAATCCTTCAATCAGCCCTGGCTTTCTAGCCAGTAAACACTTGGAATTTTCAGACCCTACATGCAATGCTGAAAATAGATCTAAAAGTCTCAGTATGCATCATTGATATGCCTCAAATACCAGAACTGGCTGTAGGGAGACACACAATACAAAAGGCCGCTTGTCAAGTAGGTAACATTTTGTAATTCTGGACAGCAATGAATAGGTTAACATGTGAAGTGCTGAAGAGGTGGAGACTGAATTGTTTGTACAGATTTCAGAATACCACTGCAAAGAAAGGCAAGCATCTTGAAAAGAAATGGATCTTGCTAAAAGCTTACTGCCCATCAAAATAAGAGCCTCTATGCACTTGCAATCCCCACACTTCTTGTGGTTACATTATTTTGTCAAACTAGCAATAACACTCGAACACATATGAATTGCTAAGATAAGCAGAAAGCATCCCTGCTCAAGCCTCAGCTGAAATATTTCTGTTTATCGAGCTCCAGTGCCCAATAGAAGTTGGTGCCATTGTTGAAGCATATTTTTGTATACAAAAATGAATTGAAGAAGAGTTAAAATGGCAAGGCAGCTTTTCAGCATTAGCAGACTACAATACGGCAATATATGCTATGCTATGTTGATTTGTAAAGCTCACTATCACACAGGATGGTACCCTGGTGCTGAGCAGGTGTGAGACTAGCCAGTCTTAGGGCTTAATGTGGTACTCTAAGAGCCAGGTCTTCAGCTTTTTGTGGAATTTAAGAAGTGAGGGGGCAGCTCTTAATATTAGCTGCAAGTTGTTCCATGCTTTAGCAGTGATGTAGGAGAAGGCTAAACCGCCAGATCTATGCTAGTAGGAATGACGGCTGAAGGGAGGTGTCTGGCAGCTTTGTGAAAGCAGATGCAATTGTTTAGATAAGCTGGCCCAGTGTAATGTAGTGCATTGAAAGTGTGGGTAAGATGTTTGATTTGTGCTAGTTTATGAATGGGTTTCAAGTGTAGCTCCTCGGAGAAGAGGTGTGTGTGGTGTGGGAGGTTGAGAGTGAGTAAGACTGCCGAGTTCTGAATGATCTGCAGCCTCCTGGTGAGATATTTCTCAATCCTGGCTTAAAGGGTGTTCCCACAGTCTAGCTTGCTGATAACGAGGTGGGTGACAGCTTTACAGGTGTATTTTGGGAGCCATTTGGATATCTTCCTTAGCAGTTTTAGTGTATGGAAGCATGAGGCAGTGATTGCATTGACTTGGGTGGTTGTGCCGAGTTTGCAGTCAATGATGATCACAGGTGGCGAGGGTGGGTGTCAGTCCTAGTTTTTCAGGGCACCAGGGGGAGTCCCACAGTGAGGAGCTCTTCCAGAAAATCACAACTTCAGTCTTCTCAGTGTTTAGCTTCAGAGAGTAGAACTTCATCCAGTCACTTTTTGGTCACACAACTTATTCTGGGTGCTGGGCATCATGTCAGTGAGGGAGAGGATGAGTTAGGTGTCGCCAGTGTAGGAGAGAATGTTCATGTCGTGAGAGCGGATGATGCTAGCCAGAGAGATTATGTAAGTTGAAGAGGGTTGGGCTGAGGAAAGATCCTTGTGGGACTCCAGAGATGAGGCTGCAGGTGTCTAAGGTGAAGGGTGTTGGGTTTACAGACTGGGTCCTGCCGGTCAGGAAGGATCAAATCCAGCAGAGCCCGTTGCCTTGTATTCTGATTTCATGCAGGCATTAAATGACAATAGTGTGGGAGACAATGGCAAACGCCACAAAGAGTTCCAGAAGGATGAGGGCTGCAGTGGGTGTTAAGAGCAGAAGTCCCTATCCAGGATGTTGTTCCTTTTGTGGCAGGCTGTATAGGTGGTGGTTCATGTGCATTTGAATGAGATGGGAATACAGTCTTGACGGGGTGGGATCGGTCCAGGTGACCGGTGTGGGCTCTTTGACTTGGATGCTGTCAAAGGAGGATAAGAAGGGGTATAGAAGGTGTCCAACAGCATCGGTAGATCCTTTAACTCAATGGAAGTGGTCCAGGTTTCCAAGGTCATCAAGGACTGTTTCCGAGTTGGGGGTCAGCAGGGTCTTCCAGGTGGAATGTTAGGTCTTCAAACAGGATATAATTGCTTCTGTCAAGGATGAGTGGCATTGCGAAGTCTTAATTGATGTTGGAGAAGTTGGCGGGGGAACCCATGATCTGTAAATGTGAGTGCCAGTTAGGGTGAAGTTGGCAGTGATGTGCAGCTTGAACGACAGGTGTTCCATGTAAGTGCCCACCACAATGGAGCAGCTGATGGTGATCTTGTGAATGATTGTGATTTTGCCTCCTGGCTTGTGCAGTCTGTCTTGCCTCGCAATCTTGCAGCCGGGTTGATGGTGTTGATGTCTGGTGCTGATGCGGGATTCAGCAAGGCCTCTGTGAGGAACAGCAGGTCTATAGTTTGGTGTACAGACATAATATCGAGTTGTTTTTTTTCGGAGTACAAAAAATTCGAGTTGGAAATATCGAAGGGACTGAATATCGACATCAAGAATATCGGTGACCAGAATATCGACATGAAGGTAAGAAATATCGTTTTGTTAATATCGAAGTCAGTAATATCGTTTGTAAAAATATTGTTGTTAATAATATCGATGTTTATATTAGTGTTATGTATTTTAGTATGTAAATGTATGTGTTCTATATTTTTTGTTAAGTATTGTATTTTTTTTAATATATGTATTACATTTTTAGAAGGTATTAATGTTTTTAAAAGTAAATTTTGCGTTTTAGTTCCGTAGCGGGTTGTGTGTTTATAGGGGAATAGGGTGGGAAGTAATTTAATTATAGTAAATTTAATATTAATTTTTAGAAATTATTAATTGATTTTAATTAAATTTAGCGTTTTAGTTCTGTAGCGGGTTGTGGGTTTATAGGGGAATAGGGTGAAAAGTAATTTAATTATAGTGCATTTAATAATAATTTTTAGAAAATATTAATATTTTTAATTAAATTTTGTGTTTTTATTTCGTAGCGGGTTGTGGGTTTATAGGAGAATAGGGTGGGAAGTAATTTAATTATAATAAAGTAATTATAAATTTTTATTTATTGATATTGATAATTAAATTATTGTTACTTAATTATTAATTGGCAATTAATTTTTACTAATTGATAATTATATTAATTGTGTAATTTATTTTAGGAGCGGGTTGTGGGTTTATAGGGGAATAGAGTGGGAAGAAATTTAATTATAATGAAGTAATTATTTTAAAAAAATTGTTATTATTTATACATAATTTATTATTAATTAATTATTAATTGGTTATTTAATTTAAAAAAGTATTTAATTGATAAGTATGTTAATTTTAACCCTCTCCTATCCAACACTTTCCCTACAGTTACACTCTCTGGAGTGGGAATAGTAATTTTTACCCTTACGCTATTCAACACTTTCCCTACTGTTGCACTCTCTGGAGTGGGAATAGTAATTTTTACCACTACGCTATCCAACACTTTCCCTACTGTTGCACTCTCTGGAGTGGGAATAGTAATTTTAACCCCTTCGCTATCCAACACTTTCCCTACTGTTGCACTCTCTGGAGTGGGAATAGCAATTTTTACCCCTACGCTATCCAACACTTTCTCTACTGTTGCACTCTCTTTAGTGGGAATAGTAACTTTTACCCCTACGGTATCCAACACTTTCCCTACTGTTGCACGCACTGGAGTGGGAATAGTAATTTTTACCCCTTCGCTATCCAACACTTTCCCTTCTGATGCACTCTCTGGAGTGGGAATAGTAATTTTTACCCCTATGCTATCCAACACTTTCCCTACTGTTGCACTCTCTGGAGTGGGAATAGTAATTTTTACCCCTACGCTATCCAACACTTTCCCTACTGTTGCACTCTCTGGAGTGGGAATAGTAATTTTTACCCCTTGGCTATCCAACACTTTCCCTACTGTTGCACTCTCTGGAGTGGGAATAGTAATTTTTACCCCTTCGCTAGCCAACACTTTCCCTACTGTTGCACTCACTGGAGTGGGAATAGTAATTTTTACCCCTTCGCTATCCAACACTTTCCCTACTGTTGCACTCTCTGGAGTGGGAATAGTACTTTTTACCCCTTCGCTATCCAACACTTTCCCTGTTGTTGCACTCTCTGGAGTGGGAATAGTAATTTTTACCCCTACGCTATCCAACACTTTCCCTACTGTTTCACCTACTGGAGTGGGAATCATAATTTTTACCCCTTTGCTATCCAACACTTTCCCTACTGTTGCACTCACTGGAGTGGGAATAGTAATTTTTACCCCTACGCTATCCAACACTTTCACTACTGTTGCACTCACTGGAGTGGGAATAGTAATTTTTACCCCTTCGCTATCCAACACTTTCCCTACTGTTGCACTCACTGGAGTGGAAATAGTAATTTTTAACCCTACGCTATCCAGCACTTTCATTACTGTTGCACTCACTGGAGTGGGAATCGTAATTTTTACCCCTTTGCTATCCAACACTTTCCCTACTGTTGCACTCACTGGAGTGGGAATAGTAATTTTTACCCCTACGGTATCCAACACTGTTCCTACTGTTGCACTCAATGGAGTGGGAATAGTAATTTTTACCCCTACGCTATCCCACACTTTCCCTACTGTTGCACTCTCTGGAGTAGGAATAGTCATTTTATCCTCTGCGTTATCTAATATTTTCTCTACTGTTTTAGTTAATGTAGTGTTTAAAGTATTTTAAAAAGATTAAAAATATTCAATTTTTTTAATTTGTTATATATATTTTTATTTACATTATTGGTTTTGTGTATATATATGTATTTATAATTTTTAATATGTTTTTTAACAATTTATAAGTTATTAAAATAATTATTTATAAATATTATTGAGTATATATATTATATTTTATATATATATATGTTTAATTTATTTTTACATTATATGTATTAGTTATAATTTTAAACATTTTAAAATAATTTTAACCATGTTTCTTTTAATTTTATGTATTATTTACTTTATTTTACATTATTTTTTAAACATAAAAAAAACCGATATTTTTAACAACGATATTTTTGACAACGATATTTTGTTTTCGATATTTTTGTACTTACCATTATGTAGATAGGACTTCGATATTCTTGACATCGATATTTTTGTGTCGATATTTTTGTACCTCGATATTCTGACTGTCGATATTCTGTCAGTGATCCCTATAGTTTATAGAAATGCTAATGGCTATACTCCTGCATTTGCAATCCTAATGGAACTATATGGAGCTGCCATATACAGTTCTATCAGGATAGCACTTGCAGTAGTGTTGTGGAGAAGAGTTGACCCAATACTGTTCAAACTATGAATGGGGACCACACTGGCCTTTCAACAACATTTCCTACAAATTGTTGTTACTATGAAGTAAGCAGTTGGACTACATGTGGCCAAGCATTAATTGGAAGTGATTGTCATTCAGTGACAAGAATACTCCGGTTTTAGGTTGCATCTGTGTTCTTGGTCCTCATGAAGATCCAATTCTTCTCAAAATTATTCTTAACAGGTTAAAACGTGGAAAGTCAAATAATATAATTGCTTGGATATTACTTTATTACAATAAAGCAAAACAGGGAATTTGAGTGTTTACATCATGTTGACAATATTTAATTTGTGATATCAAGCTGTACTGTTTTCCTTGTATAGATACTATACAATTTTCTTCCTGAATCACAACTACTGCCCCACATCACTGCTGAATATAGAGGACAAGTGTATAATAAACTGTTCTTTTGAGTTGTGTCACAAACAACATATGATTCATCATTTGTGAGAAACTTATGAATTTAGTTTGTTTTATTAGTTTGTTTGATGTGTTGACACAGAGAGGACCAGTACCTCCTCTTTATTAAGGTTCTTAAAGTTTTTGTTTCAAATGAATCCATCTGAATTATTGCTATCTATACAGTAATATGCCCTTATTCTGAGGAATACAGGGTAGCCCCATTGACGTAATGTCCTTGAGAGCACCTGAGACACTACCTAAACCAGTATGTAAAGACCTGGACTGAGGGAACATAATGAATATGTAAGTTGCAAGAACAAAACATTACATTAGGCATAGTTGATAGAACCTAAATTGGATAAGTCCTGTTCACTACGTGCATAAAATACTGCAGTATTTCAAGTCAAATGAGTCATATATTGGAGGCAGGAAATATTAAAACAAGGAACAACAGCAAGAAGGATGAGGTCCAAGTACTTAGTTTGTGCTGGTAGTTGCCAGTAGGTACCACTAACACTTACTTTTCACTACAATGACTCTTTAGATCATCCCAATGGGGGTATTCCTGGCAAAGAAAGTCAGAAGTCCGGGTCTGAGGAAATGCTGGGCTCTGTATGATCAGGCCAGCATATATATTGTTTTAGTTGGTTTGAGACTGGCATAGTTACTCAGAGGAAATGTAAAGACTCAGGGCTCTATTCACAAAGGTAAAGGTTGACCAAGAGTCTAACTCAGACCAAAGGTCTAACTATACTACTTTTGGGTATTCACAAAGGGATTTACAAGGTAGTATATTTATGCCTGCAGAGGTTCTGCACTCGGGCTGGAACCTCCGCATTTGGGATGGGGAAAGTGTCATTTCCTACACCTGCAATTAATGCCACCTGCAACCCATGCCCTGCAAACCACATAGAAGCTGCACACATCCAAGGCTCTATTTTTTCCTAACACATGCTTCACCTGGCTGCTCTGCACCTTGCTTTCCCGTGTGCTAAGTGTCAACATGTTGAATATCAGTAGGAAGAAAAACTTCACAGAGGAGGAGACCCTGATGATAGTCAAAAATCTAGTGGAGCACTACAATAAGCTACATGGTCTTTCTCCATACCTCAGCAGTGCAACACAGAAGGCAGCCCTATGGCAGCAGATCTAATGCAGTCAGTGCATTGGGGAGGAAGCCTGGACCGTCACTGCTATCATAATGAAGTGATAGGATGAGAGGATACAGGTGAGGCAGAATAGAGGAGCCAGAGCTCTCCCTGGTTGACAAACTGGAACCCAGCTCCATCTCACACCACTTGATAAGGACATCCTCTCCACCATGCACCCCCACCTGCAGCATGGGTTGGCAACCTTACTGTGGTGCCAGGCAATATGTGATGTTTCAACAATGAGTTTATAAGAAAAATGTTTAATATGAAGTTAAAATATGATTGTGGAAGTCACTTCAAGTTTGTGTAAATATTCATGGTGAACTCTAGTCTCATGTATTTCATTTTGTCTATTACACTACAAGTCACAGTAACCTAAGTACTGCTGCTGTCAGGAGTACCTCAGACATCTGAAGTACCTCATCCAGGGATTAGGGAGACCTTCTGGCTGCAGCAGTCAGACCTGCTAGCATCCGTTCATCTGGTAAATGTGCCTTAAAGTGTTGTAAACAATTAGTTCCCGAAGAGTTCACAATAAGCAATTCATTGGGAACATAATTTTACAGATATAGCCACTTATACTGAGCATCTAATGTTGATTTGAATATGTTTCCAACATAATCTGTGATGTCATTCACCCTGATGGTTTGCTAAGAGTAGAGCACCACAGATTGAACAATTCAGTCATGCTGTATAATTGCCAAGAGTAATAATTCACCACAAGTGAAATATTTCAGGCGATATGCTAAGTTGCCAAGATAGTGCCCCCAATTATCAATAGTTCAATGCGATCATGCGTTAGCCAAATTAGTGCATGACAATATGCATCACAACTAAATGCACCTTAGCAAGAATAACAATGTAATCATTCAATGTTCAGAATGCTATGCCTTTGATAGCGATTGCTAACTCTCCTTTCTTTTGTTTTACAGGTAACAAAGAAATGTCCGAAATGCCAAGTAAGTATTCGCTAATCAATGCATGCAGCAAGGGGTGTTACTGCCAAGTTAAGTGTTATCATGTGTTGCTCTGATTCATGGTTGTTTTGCTCTTTGTCACTCAGATCGCCAGATGAGTTAGGCTGCCAAAGACAGCCAGTTCGGGGAGAAGCAGGAGCACGCTGGTGAAGCGGTGAGTCTCCCAAACAGCAAGCAGATTCCAGAAGTGGGGCATGACATTAAATAGAGGCCTCTCCCAACATGGCCACTATTCCCGAAAGACTACCAGTCTCACCAATGTTTTGTGTGTCTTCCTCATCTTTATTGAGTGCAATGATGCTCTCTATAGACTGCATGCTGGACAGGGGTGTCAGGGGGGCATCAAACACCTCTGAATTTGGGACAATAGCCCTTACGGATAATGTTGTCAGTCCACAGGCCCAGCATCAGCTGAGCAAACTAACCCAACTGCACAGGCAGATGTACAACACCCACCCACTCATCGTCACAAACCTAGAATGAGCACTAACCCACAGAGATCCACATCACCACATTTGTGACGTAACAAAAGAGATCCCCCATGACCACTGTAATTATTGAAATACTCAAAAGATATGTAAATAAACTGAGAGGGTTATTTATGAGAGCCTTGCATTACTTTTGCACCACGTAAAGTGGTACATGCATGATGCAGGGCTCTGAATCCGATTTATGAAGCAACGCAAAGCCGCTCTGCGTGGCTTTGAGTGGCCTCATGTATTTTGAGTAAGGTGATGCAGCGCAAATCTTTGCGTCACCTTACTCTGCGCTGGGGAGGCGTTCAATTGGCGTTGCGATGGTTTTCCCAAACAACACCCATGGATTTTGATGCTGCCCCAGATTTACAAACTCATGTAAACCTGGGGAAGAACCAAATTCTTATGCCTCCTGAGGTGAGGCGTAGCAAGATGAAATATCTTTATTTCTCATCGTTTTTCTTCTTTCTATGTGTGCTGCATTCTACTCACACTTAGAAAGAGGAAAACTCCTCTTAGGCTTGTTTCTGTGCAAGAAGGTGCCCCTTCCTACACAAAAATAATCCTGCATGCAAAGGAGGCACCCTTACACAATGGTGCAAGGGTGCCTGTGTTGCCACTAGGCTGCCAAAACGGCGTCAGTGCATGAAGAAAGGACAGGAATTCTCCACATTGCATAAATAAGGTGCCTTTCTGCCCTTTCACTTTGGCATAGGGCAGCGCAGCAAGGTTACTTGCTGAGCTGCCCTGAGCCAAAATCCCGTAAATGAGGGCCTGCATCATTTGCACAATCAATACTTCTATCCTGAGTTAATTAATATTTAATTATGTTCAAATGTTTACTCTGGTTGTAGGACACATATGTGACTATAAATGTGTGTGAGTATGTCATGTTGATTTGTAGGACCATCCGTGTTACAAGGTATCATGTTGAAAGTATAGCAAAACACCTATAAATGTAGACTTCACTACTCTGAATTTAACATACATAATGGAAAACACAAGACAGAGAGATGGTTTGGAACAATATTATATATTGGATTCAAAACATTAGTTGTAAAACGATTTAGTAAAAATAATTTCTATAAATACTGTCCAGTGTCCTCTTTGACGATGATGTCCAGATCCTCCACACCTGTGGACTCCCACGGGAGCGTAACACACAAGGGGTTGCAAGTGCAACAGAGAGGTCGGTGGCAGGTCCAGATGGTGTTAGGGCCTGATCAGAGGAGACCATCTCAATTTCTAGTTTTTGTGGGTCAGGGGAGACCCACATTCATCCTCCCTTCTGGCTTCGGGTGTCCCTCTCAATGCCCCCCTTCAGACCCCTCAGCCTTCCTCTGAGCTGTTGATATTGATGCCAATGTCTCTGTCCGGGTGGCCGCACTACCCCTGCTTGTTGCTTGGTCTCCCTCCACCTCCTCCTCGCTGGTCTGCCCAGGTCCTGTCCAGATGGTCCTTGGCCAGCCCGGTCCACTGAAAATGATAACAAACAATAATGTAGGTAGTGTACAATTTCTAATAAAGGTCGAGACAACATAAAGAAAGTGCTGACATTGTATTTCCTTGATCTCACTAACCAATAATATGTGGTTTGAATGCAAAAGTGGGTGTAATGTCACTATAATGTTAAGAAATGAGAAAGTCTCAATTTATTTCAGTATAATATTCAGTATTTATAAACCTCACCTTCATCTTTAGTGCAATGTGAGATTTCTGATATTTTTACATAGTAATCTTCTAATGATAGTTTACAAGTGGAGATAGTGCACAGTCAGGATGGCGATCTCCACACCTTAAAGTGGATTCAGGTTTATCTTTTTATGTGAGGAGTTCTCAATCCCTAATGTGCAATCTCAACTGTCTTACAGTTACTATTAACTGTCATCTGTTGTGTAGCATAGCAAACACACCATACATACCAAATTTGCTGGACCTATGCAAACAAGGCCTTGGAGATTACTTTGCAAAGATGTGATTCAAATGTTATATATATTCCTTGGAAACATCAGACACTGTACATGGCAAGAGCCGTATTTTGCATTTCAAGACTGCTTCGTTTGTGCTGTACACTGCAAATCATATCTGCTTACTCAGTACAGCTACATATAATTTGGAAATGACATACATGCCAATGTTGAGAATATGTGTGCATTTGGTACATATTGGATATGTATATATCATTTTGAGAAAGACAAGTGACACAATGTTAGCCTTTACTTTATTTCACAACACATATTAGAGGTTATGACAAACAACACAGACATAGAGCATGCATGATGCAACATGCAAAACGCAAATACAACCATACCAACCATGGACATTGCAAAATCCATTCCCTTACCATAGCATACAATAGTTATATGGTCCTTAGTTCATTGGTTATGATTATGCATGTGCATTTAGTTTCTCAAAAATGCAATGTACCGAATATAGGAAGGGTGCTAGAGGGGTTCAAACCCACAGTGAAGTTCTGGAACACCCTCCACTTGTCCCTGATGGGGAAATTAGCATTGGTGAAAAGGGTTATCCAGCCGCACTGTTTGTATATGTTTCAAGGGGCCATGTTAGAGATCCCTGGAAGATATTTCGTAGAATAGGCCAAATTAGTTGTTGAGTTGCTGTGGACCGCACGGAGGACAAGAGTTAGCCTGTCTACACTTAAACGCCCCTGGAGAGGGGGGGGGGGCTGGAGCTTCCATGTCAGGATTTAATCTATATAGCTCCTAAATTACAGCCCACAGTGCATTGGTTTGATAATGGGCAGAACTGGGAATGGCAGTTGCTGTGCGATATGTGTGGTGGAGTTCCCTTGCTGGAGCTCTTGATGATGGGGCTGGAGTCCCATACTCTATGTCGTTTGTGGTCAGGCAGGTTTGCAACGCCTGGGAGAGGGACTTAGACAGGTATTGCGGGGAGCACCTTATGCGCCTGATTTGCGTATCTGGACACTGCACCCACCTGGGCAAATAGCGCGGACAATCTCAACTGATAGATGGCATGCTGGGGGATGTGAATCGCTATGTGACTTAGATCCTAATGATCGTTTTATCTAACCCTGGGCGTAGTTCGCGTAGTAGTGCTACGCGTAGCTACGCGAAGTGCACTTCGCACTACGCGAGCTACGCGTAGCTACGCGTAGCTATGCGAACAGCGTAGTGCGGTAGGGAAATGCTGTTCGCAATGATTGCACAGTGCCGGATGCTTGTCCGCACTGTGCAATCGCTGCGAACGGCATCATGCACAGTGCAAGCGGTCGTTTTCTGCCGCTCGAGTAGATTTGTACTCGGGCGGCAGCTTTCTCAACGCGGACTGGTAGTTTCTCATCGCGAGCGGTTGCGAGCATACGCGACCACTCGCAATGAGAAAACCTGACCTCCCCGCGTTGAGAATCTCGCCGGGAGGTTTATTTTCCACGCTCGCGATCGGCAACTTGATGTTGCCGATCACGAACGAGGAAAAAGTCTCGCCGGGATGTTGATTTTGCTCGCTCGCGGTCGCCAACTTGACGTTGAGGACCACGAGCGAGCAAAAAATGCCCGCTACGCTACGCGTTTTTGCACTGTGCTATGTGCGATTCGCGTAGCGCGTAGTTGCGCAAACTCCGCAAACTCCACGAGCGTAGCGTAGTTTTCCGCCCAGGCCTAGTTTTATCACTCTGGCTGATGCAGTGGAATTGTTCGACCTGGGAACAGGCCAATTTTGACAATTCGCCAAAATTGCGTCGACTGCCCGCAGGATATTGCCTTACCTTGCTGATGTTCCTCAGACCGCAATTATGTTAGGGATGCTACTGAATATGGCAGGGGGTAAGAGACTGATCTCTCATGTGTATGGGGCATTGCAGGAAGATCTTCCACTGTGAGTCCTGCTGGTGAAAACTAGGTGACATGAGATTTTGGGTGCTTCTCTTTCCGATAAGGAGTGGAAGAGCATCCATGAGGTGGTGGAGGGGAGCTCCACGAATGCGAGATTCAAACTGTTGCAGTATAATGTAGTCCACCAGGTATACCTCATTCTGGTCACTTTGCATGCAATTTATCCAGCATGTTCATCCGCTTGTTCGCATTGTTCTACGGATAGGCCCAATATTATGCACATATTCTGGAGGTGTCCTGAGATTGATACAGATTGGCAGGCGATTCTGGAGGCTTTGAATGCAGCTTCCGGATGGTCCATTCCTATGGAGGTTGGACTGTGCCTGTTGGGAATGATCCTGACTCTGGAGAAAAAGAAGCTTAGTAGGCAGTCTCTCCTTTTGGGTTTGGTGCTCACTAAGAGGAGGGTGGACATTCAGTGGTTGTCCCCGGTTGCTCTGAGAGTGTCTGACTGGCTGCATGATATGGCTGAATGGGCAGTGGCTGAGGAGAGTCATATACAAAAAACTCGAAAAGATAAGTTTGCAGAGGACCTGCAGGTTTGAGCGGCAATGCTCGCTGAGCTTCTGGAGATCCCAGACGCCTGACCCCATGAGCTGTGGGGTAGAAGACAGGTTGGGAGGACAGATTGCTGGTTTTGGGGTCTGCGCTGCATAAGCGCTGTCACAGTGCGAGTTTGGATGGGGACATCAGAGCGCATTGGCTCCTGTATGAGGCCACTTCATTCATTCCAAACTATTGTACTGAAATGTGCTTTGGTAGAGCTTGTTGGGGGTGGAGGGATGTTTGCTGTTCTTTTCACTTGTCATATTTAAATGTCAATAAAATGAATACTACAAAGAAAACGCAATTGTAATGAAAATCAACTCATTTGTGTTCTGAAAACTACAAGTCCCAGAATTCCTTCAGAAAAAAGCATCCCAATAGCTCTACTTATGCATAGACCTTATAATTTTTGTAGTCATTACTAAAATAAAGTGATAGGTGACAAACAGCACATAATGGTACATCTCTCTCACCACTCACAACATACTTCAAGACACATAATGCAGTTCATGTGCTTACCAGCTCTCTGCTGTTCAAAGTCCTCCAGTTGAGCATGGAGGGTCAGCCAGGCTGTCTTCAGGACCCTCCTGTACAGTGGGCTCATGCGGGGCCATTATGAATAAGGCTGAGGGAACAGGCCTGTGATGTCCTGGGCTTTAATGCGTGGTCCAGGGTCGCAGGTTCTCCCAGTGCTTGTGGCACATCTTGCCCTGCCTCTGGTACACACCCACTGCACTGCAGATCACAGCGATATCATGCCAGATTTGCGCATGCGCAGTATTACTCAACTTGCTATCTGGGCCCCCTTAAAACCGAGTGTAGTTATCAAAATCCTCCTCAATAAAAACGTTCAATTCAGACTCACTGAAGAGGGGTTTATTACCATCAAGTCCCTCAGCATTATTGGGGGCAGGATAGAGGTACAGAGCAGCAGGATGGCGGAGGATGTTGCTATGAGGTGAGGAGGGCACAGAATGAATACAAAATGGCTGCCTTCAACTTCCGGTATGCAATTTCCTGTATGTCACTTCCTGTGTATTTTCATTGGTTTCCGGCCAAATCGTGGAGTCTCCGCCCCGAGTGCAAGACCTCCATCCCGAGTGCGGAGTGGAATCTCTACACACGGGGTGGAGAATCTGCGATCGGGCCAGAAATCAATTACAAGAACACAGGAAGTTACATAGAGGAAATTACATACAGAATGTGTAAGTTTACCATTTACATTTCAAACAGTGCCATTCACTCCTTATCAGATTATCTGCCATGCTTCCTGGAAGTATCTATGAGACAGTTACATATAATAATAGGTGCACATTGGACTTTATTATTATGTGTGACGCTTTCAGCATCACACTCACAAATCGAACAACCTTAGTACTTTTTAGTTGGGTGCATGAAGAAGTCCATTTCTGAGCAAAGATAATCCAGGTCATTACACAGATGCACTTTCGCCATGGTGTATGACAGACATATATGCTACACAGCCACATGAGTATCAGCACACACAAATACAATATATATTTCCCTACCTATACATACATGTGTTTAATGTTTCAATTCCTAAACACAACTCCACATAGATACTTATCATTATGCATTCAGTACTGTCTGAGTACATAACATATGCAACATGGAGATTGAATAGGTGAGTATTATGTAACTATGCATAGTGCTACCCATCGTGATACAACATTGGTAAACAGCGTATCATGCCCACTAAACGTTTAAACATTCCTAGCCTCACTAGGTCAGTTGACCTTCCAACACTGACATTAAGTTCAAAATGCAATTAACAGTATGTAGTGTGTTACATTTTGACTATTAAGTGTCCCTAAAATGTACAGTGATTGGACCAATACATTTACATCACTGCCTGTCACCCCAATGTAACATATGCTAGTAAGAGCCATTGTACAAAGCACAGTGTACCACACAGCAAGCCATATATAAGCCAAGGCATGATTGTTTGCAGTATTTGTAACCCAAATTTCAAAATATGACATCTATTTCTAATCTCATCTGTTTCACATAAACCTGTAGCTTTCCATCTTGTGCACAATGCCAATCCTCACTGACTCTATGCATTTGAATGACTCATTGTGACACTTGGTGCAGACACATTCTCAGATGTCCGCTGTCCGGGGAGATCTCACACATGCAATGACTCCCCTAGGGCAATGGAGTCCTTTGAGACATTGCCCACACTAATTACTATCATATGAAAGAAATGTGCTGCATGGCCTATCTTTTGACTCTTTGCAACAGCTGCTATTTACATACATTTTGAATGACTTACTGAGTAATTTCAAGATGGAATTTATGGACAGAGTGTTAAATGTCCACCAATCATCATTGAAAACAGACAGTGAAACCACATAAAGGGTGTAAGAAAAAGCGATAACCACGTACCTACATATCATCAAAAACATTGGAGTGACAGAGGGATTATAGCCAGGTCGCCCTCCACTCACTAATCCATACACCAATGACCTGGTTAGATAGAACACTTCAACCTTTAAATGTTATATCAACAAAGAAAGGGAGGATACTTGTATACTCCTAGGTTAGGCTGCGCTTGTTTATCATTCGTGCCCACTGCCATTTGTTCTTTTCTAAATGTTTTAAGTTTGTCAACCAACCACACACATGAGCACATCAATTAAAGAAAAAGAAAAAAGGTGTGGGAAGTCAGAAAGTACCTCACGTAAGCTCCACCCATAGAGCTACTGGTTGGTACTCACCGGTTTGCTCACGTTGTCATCATTGGTAACTTTCATGACAAGAAAAGAAAAGGGGAAAGTGAACATTTCTGCCCAAGTCTTGAAATTGTGTGAAGAAAGGTGAAGAAGAATAAGGTGTAGATGATCATATCATCCATCAGCCATCTGGATCCTGTAAAGTGCAAAAGAAAAACTTTTCTAAACTAAAATGAGTTGTGGCTCACTTTTTGTCATACATACTTTAATTTCCACAGTGTCCACACTCAGATTAAAAAGAACGGCATGTTTAGACCATCTTAATTGGAACGGCCGACATGTTTCATTGCCTTGTGAGTTTTATGGCAATTTCATCAGGACTCAGTGACGCATCTCCACCTCACTGATGCTTCTTAAACGATCTGTGGTGGTTGACAAACAACATAAAAGAAAGATTGTGCCAAAGACATAAAATACAAATATGAGTTATTATTCTGTGTCGACATTACCACACTTTTTTAGAAGTGTGTATATTTTGTGCCATAATTACCAAGTGGTTGCCAGGTGGACTCCTACCAGCAACTCACGCGGAGGGGGGAAACAGAGAAAGAGGGGGTTTTAACGACTTTTCCCCATCAGGTAGAACGCAGCCACCACTTGTGAACCTGTGAATACATACATGCATTATTTAGCCATCATGAAATATTGGTACTACCAACATTTAGTCATACTTCTCATATTTGCCTATTAATATCCTAATGCCTTCTTCGAATCTCTAGAAAGCAATTGGAATCATTAGCTACGAGGCCGCAACATGACCTGTGCTCAGCGCGACACACACGGCTTCATATGTCGCCCCTGAAGTAGCAGTGTTCGAACAACGGGTGCTAAAAGATATTACCAGCCTGGAACAGTCGTGTGGCCAACAAACATTCCAGAACATGAGCAAAACCGATTGGTTAGCAATCAAATCTCTACAGGAGAATGAAAAAATAATAATAAAACTTGCTGACAAAGGTGGTGCAATTTTGGTATTAAATATCAAAGACTATGAAACAGAGGTGCTGAAATTGCTTGGGGTACGTTCAAACTACAGACCACTGATGAGAGACCCTACTGGGGAGCTCCAAGATATGATTAGGGCAATGGTGGCTGATGCTATGGAAAAAAATGGATAACTCACAAAGAAGCTGAGTTCCTGACTAATCCTAAGCCAAGAATTCCAGCATTTTACATCTTGCCTAAAATTCATAAGGCTCAACGTCCACCTCCTGGATGCCCGATTGTTTCAGGTATCCAATCATTATTGGAACCCCTATCACAGTTTGCTGATTTCTTTTTAAGGGAAACTGTCATTAACCAACCGTCCTTTGTCCAGGATACTACTGACATCCTTAACATCCTGGACCTTCTGGAATATGATCCAGTGAACCAATATTTGGTCACTATCGACATTGAATCCCTCTATACCAGCTTTCTCCAAGATGCCACGCTGGTGGCAGCAGTGCGTGCACTTGGGGCTCGCAAGTGGTTCTATGACACACCCCCTTCCTTTGTCCTGAAGTGTGTGGAATTGGCATTAACACAAAACTTTTTGGGCTACCAGAACCAACTATACCTCCAGGTCTCTGGGACCTTGATGGGGGCAACTTTTGTGCCCAGTCTGGCGTGTATCTGCGTCAGTCAATTTGAGGAGAACTTTATACATCATGTCTCCAACCCTTTCCAACGGTATATATCTCTTTGGAAGCGATTTATTGACGACGTGCCGTGCATCTGGACAGGTCCAGAGGACAGGCTACACGACTTTCTTGGGTGGTTAAATGAGGCTGATAGTTGCCTACATTTTACATGGACTATCCACAGACACGCAGCTGTCAATTTGGATTTGGACATTTTTGCTACAAATCAAAAACTTCATACCACTGTTCACCAAAAACCGACCGATAGGAACTCGCTCCTGCATTACCAATCTTTCCACCCCAGGGCATTGCGGGAAAATCTCCCCGTGGATCGGTTTTTTAGATACTTTAGGAATTGCACTGATACAAGTGTGTACATTGAACAATCAGAAAGTCTGGCAAAACGTCTTGCAAATAGAGCTTATCCGGCAAAAGTGATCAAAAGGGCACGTAAGAGAGCGCTGAATACTCCACGTGAGGCACTCTTGGAAAGAAACAAAAGATCTAATGATGCTTGTCTCCCAGTGGTAACTACATTTGACCCCCTGTCAACAAAAATCAGACAGATCAATAGGAAACATTGGTCTTTGTTGGATACTGGCCCTAAAAAAATGCCTCAACCTAGATTTGCATTTAAAAGGGCAACAAACTTGAGAGACCGGTTGGTCCACACCCGTCAACTCCAACAGAAAACGGACACAGGAATACCACCAGGACATTTCCCATGTGGGAATTGTTCGGTTTGTGACCTAACTCAAGCAACAAAAAGTGTTCAGTTGATGGATGGAAAAACCTGGTATCAAAATAAATTCAGTAATTGTAACACTACTAATGTGATCTACAGATTGACATGTGCCTGTGGATTACATTATATCGGCCTCACGTCACAGAAAGTAAAAGTAAGAGTCCAGGAATATATCAGTACCCTCAAGGCAGGGAAGTTGACGACACGACTCATCCTGCATTATCAGGAAGCAAAACACCGCTACAGGGATTTACAGTGGACAGTGTTGGAGAGAATAATGGGAGGCGCATATACTATTGAGGATGTGCTGGTCAGAAAAGAGGCGCCCTGGATTTTTCAGAAAAAGTAGACCAAATGGGCTTGAATGACACTATTGAATGGAATAGGGTGGGCAAGTAAGATCATACCCCCTTAGTGTTCTGCCATAGGATGTGACACATAGCAGGAACTATGGGCAATGCTGCAATGATTGAAATATCTGGTCTAACATGTATATATACACATCTTCTATATAACTGTCCTGAATAGCGTGAAATACTAGCGCTGGTGCGGAGAATTCAGAAATATATGAGGCCAATAGGTGGGCCAAAACAATATGGGGTAGCTATATAGTCTTGCACTCACATCAGGCATACATGATATGATTGCATCCTCCCACTGTGTGATCTAGGGAATATCATGAAATGTAGACGATGTATTTTTTTACATATAGTGCAACAAAATTAATCGCTATAACATCGTGATAGTTGGATGCAGTATTGCAACACATCAGGCATACATGATATGATTACATCTCCCCGCTGTGCGATCTAGGGAATATCATAAAATGTAGACGATGTGTTTGTATACATATATTGTAACGAAATTGGTCGCTGCAACATGCAATTCGGGTACATCTTGATAGTTGGACGCAGTATTGTTACATATACAGAGCATCAAGTCCGGCCGCTGCACTGTGTAGTAAACATCAATTGCAGTGCAGATGACCGGTCCCTACTAAAAGATGGTGCCCATGAAAGTAATGCTTTCGAAGTGGAGTGGCGTGTTAGCTAAAAAACGCCCCCGCTTCCATATGAGGAATTGGATTGGCCACTGAGTGCTTTCGACCCAGGCGAGAGGAAGGGCCTAGTGTCCTGCTTCCGGGTTGCGGCACGTTTTCTTCACCTGGCGCACGAGTCCTCTCGGCGTCCAGGAAGTTGTTGAGCTTAGACCATCGGTAGAGCGGTGAGTGGGGAGGTGCGAGTCAGGGGGAATGGCATGACTCGCGCTCCGCTTTTAAATGCACAAGTGAAATGCAGGGCCCTGGAACTAGAAAGTGGGTGAGCGAGACATAGGAAAGTTTCTGTGTCGTGCTGAGCACAGGTCATGTTGCGGCCTCGTATCTAATGCTTCCAATTGCTTTCTAGAGATTTGAAGAAGGCATTAGGATATTAATAGGCAAATATGAGAAGTATGACTAAATGTTGGTAGTACCAATATTTCATGATGGCTAAATAATGCGTATATGTATTCACAGGTTCACAAGTGGTGGCTGTGTTCTACCTGATGGGGAAAAGTCGTTAAAACCCCCTCTTTCTCTGTTTCCCCCCTCTGAGTGAGTTGCTGGGAGGAGTCCACCTGGCAACCACTTTGTAGTTATGGCACAAAATATACACACTTCTATAAAAGTGTGGTAATGTCGACACAGAATAATAACTCATATGTTTGTTTTATGTCTTTGGCACAATCTTTCTTTTATGTTGTTTGTCAACCACCACAGATCATTTTAGAAGCATCAGTGAGGTGGAGATGCGTCCCCGAGCCCTGATGAAATTGCCATAAAACTCGCACGGCAATGAAACATGTCGGCCGTTCCAATTAAGATGGTCTAAACTTGCCGTTCTTTTTAATCTGAGTGTGGACACTGTGGAAATTAAATTATGTATGACAAAAAGTGAGTGTGCGGATATCATCCGTGGCGGCTAGGCGGGCAGTCTCAGTGCTGTGGTTGCTGCGGAAGCCGGATTGAGATGTGTTGAGGATGTCGTTTGATTCTATGAAGTTCGTTAGCTGGATGTTGACGATCTCCTCAGTGACTTTGGTGGAGAAGGGGAGGAGGGAGATGGGCTTGTAGTTCTTGAGGTCCGTCGGGTCTGCAGAGGGCTTCTTGAGGAGGGGTTTGACTTCTGTGTATTTCCAGTTGTCAGGTAACGTGCCTGTTTCGAGGGTGCAGTAGTTGATTGCCCGTCGTAGTTCTGGTGCGTTGGTGGAGGCGGCCCTGTGGAAGATGTGTGGCGGGAAGGGGTCAGTGGGTGCTCCGGAGTGTATGCTCCTCATGGTCTTTGTAGTGTGTTCTGTGGTGACAGGGGTCCAGGCAAGGATGGTCGGCTGAGTGGAGTTGCTGGTGGAAGGTGTTATGTCAGTGTCTTAGTCCTGTTCGTCGAAGTTGTCATAGAGTGTCCTGATCTTGTGATGGAAGAAGTAGCCAAGTTTGTTGCAAAGGTCCTGGGAGGGAGGTCAGAGGTTTCACTGGGGGGGTCTGGTGAAATCTTGTATGATGTTGAAGAGTTCCTTGGAGTTGCAGGAATTGGAGAGAGGCGGATGTGGTCTGATATGGTGTTGGTGAATGGGGTGTGGGGTCGGGAAGGTCTGTAGGCGGGAGTTACGCGAAGGGTTGTTCTGGGGTTAACCTGGATCTGGAAGTGGATGTGTTCGATAGGGGGCGCGGAGTCGTTTGAGATGGAGGTTGTCAGTCGGAGGGAGCTATTGTGGGCGATGACGAGGCCTCCTCCGGGGTGGCTGGGGCAGTCTTTCCTCTCGATCTTGTACACGTCGGGGATGGTGGTTGCGATGTCAGGTGTGGAGCTGGCGTTGGTCCAGGTCTCTGCGAGGAAGGCGATGTCGGGCGAGAGGGTGTTGAGGAGGTCCCAGATTTCCACTGCATGTCTGTGCTGAGAGAGTACTTTGAGGAGGATGCAACTCAAGGGTTTGGGCACACTGGCGTCCAGTGGGTTGGCGGTGGCTGTCCAGGTCAGGAGGTGGGTGAAGGTGCGGAAGGAGTGTCGGCAGGAGAACAGGCCTTGGGTGATGCTCTGCATCGAGAGCTGGCAGATGTTGTTGCGTCTGGGGTTGGGTGCTTGAAGGGTTGCTGAGTCATAGCGGTGGGAGGTCACGGACATGCGCAGACGGGCTTGCCGTCGGCACACCCGCGGGGCGCCCACTCCTCACGTCCGCTGCACGGTCACCATTAAGTTGGGATCGGGGGAGGGAGAGCAGCTGGGAGGCGGCAGCAGGAACTCACTGGGGGGGAGGGGCCACGGGGGCAGCAGCAGTGGGAAAAGGGAGCGAAAAGGCAAACGGGAAAATATAAAACAAAAAACTGTGAAAGCAGCAACAGTAAAATGACACAGACAGATAAAAAGGCACAAACAGACGAAGAGGCAACAGACAGACAAAAGGCACAAATAGATTAAAAAAACAGAAAGGCACAAATACACAAAAACTGAAAAACAAGCAGAAGGCTGGTATAGCGGACCAGCAGAAGAGCAAAGCTCTCCCACTAGACAACCAGGGATGAGGCACAGGCAGGAGCCTGCGGGTGGAGGAGGGCCTCAAACACCTTACCTGGAGACCAGAAGGCGCTGGGGGCAGTGCCTTAAGGATGGAGCTGCGTGAGGGGAGAGCGGTTACCCTAACCAGGAGGTTAGGGGTCATGTATATTTCATGAGAATTAGTCATTTGTAATGGTTGTGGATATTCAGACAGCATTTATACATATCTGACTTGTATGGTGCTTGAGTACTTACCCCAAAGCCACTTGTTGCTGAATTCTCCTGCTGCCAGTCACCGGGCAAGAGGTGACCTGCGGAATATGTAGCTCCCATGTGTACTATCTGGAACACTGCATACAGATCAGTAAAGCAGCCACTGGCATTACACATACTCTGCACTTTGATGGAGTGCCAGCGGTGTCTGTTGCGGAAGATGTTTGATTTGTGGTGAGGTGGCTGAAGTGCCACATGAGTGCAATCAATTTCACCTAACACACGTGGGAAGTGGGAAAAGAGACAGAAATCCATAGCAACCCTTTGCTTTCCTGTCAGTGTATGTGGCATACCTATGTAGAGACAAACTGTCTTATGTATGCAGCTCAGAACCTGATGCAAGCATAAGGACTGGTTTGCCTGAGAAAAACCAACAATGCCACTGGACACCCTCTGGAATGACCCAGTAGCAAAGAAATGTAGAGATGCTAGGACCTTGACATAGGCTGGGATGGCATGGGAGCGGAATGCCTCAGAGTCAAGATCCTGCTCCCACTCCCAAACCATGTCCAAGATGACATCAGGGTGAAAACAGAATCTGGAGGTAGCATCCTGGCAGGACGTTGCAAAGAGGTTGATCCTTTGTCAGAAGATCCTCTCAGCTCTCCTCCTCCTCCTCACATTATCCTGTCTCATTACAAGGGGCAAACCGACAAACACATTCAGCAACACGTTGTATGGTCTTAAAGGGTTTGGGCCTCATTTATGCTAGGCTGCAACAGTGATGATTGAGGTCACATGCCACTGGTGTTCTGGAGGCCATCATACCGTGGCTTTGCAAATTGGGCCAAGTACTCCCTGTCCTCACTTGAGTCTCAGGGTTGTGAGGATGAGCAATTCAAGGCATGTCCAGAACATAGTGTGGGTGGTAAATACTCGGCACTTAGTAATCAATAATGCAATGCACAGTCTTCTAATCAAGAAATAAGTATTTTAATCACAACAAAACTTAAAAAGGTAGACATGGTTTGAGCCTTTCTAGAGGGAAGCACCACACCCAACTGTTAGTCAAAGGTTCACAGTCAATGACTCTTTGGTATATGGAATTACCTGATTTGGTTCACATTTGGAATTGTCAAGCATGGGTGTGCCAGTGGACTGGGTGAGCGGTTGTGCATACCGGGGCTCATTCAGGCAACCAGCTGGCAAAACAAAACAGTGACTCCACAAAGTCACCTTCAGCAGTCTGCTCTATCAGTCACAGTGGAAGGATCTTTCCTCTTTAGCCTGGGATACTGGTGTAATCACCAAAGTGCAGCAAAGGTAGAGTCAGCACAGAACATCTGTTTTTTCTCTACAGTGGTGTCTGAATTGGGCAGACATTGCTTTGCGTTTGACAATGGCAAGCTGGACACCACCTCTCCTCATTTGAACTCAGAAGTTAGGCACAAAGACGGGGGCCCTGGGCACATCATGGGTCTTCTCTACCCTCTCCCATCTTTCTTCTGCTTTGTCTGGGCTGTTCTCACAGAGAGCTCGGCAGATGGCTTCCCCTCCACAGGCAGGCAAAGTCACATGGGACAAAGTTCTTTTTTCTTCCCTCTGAACAGGAAGGAAGCTCCCAGCATCACTGCCAGATCCACAGCTTCATCCAACAAGGCTTGTAAAAACCAAGCAATGTCCCCTTTCCTTCAGGAGACTGGCTATCAGCAATACCAGTCTTGAAACACAGCAGCACTACTCTTTCGGCAGTGAAGAAGCTGAAAATGGAACAAAGTGGGGACGTTTGAGACCCACTTTTATATGGTATTGTCAAACAAGGGATGCGATCCACTGTCTGTGTTTGGAAATCGGCTTAGCCTGATTTCTTTTGATAGTTCATTTTTTTCTTTGCAATGCAGACAGGTCCTTCTGTGTAAGATGACGACTCCTCACACTAGGTAGTGACGATGTTGGAATCCAGCAGTACTACCCATGACATGGGTACAATAAGTCTGAAGCTGTGATCCTGGCTCTCATTAGCCTTCCAGGAAGGGGCACTCAAAGGGAAAACAAAGCATCTAGGCTCTCCATAGAAACTTCTCTTTCACTTGCAGCTGTCTCTGGTGACTTAGCCCCATTAACCAAATGGCATTTCTGAGGAATGACTAATCAGCAATTCCTTGCTATAAAGGTCAATTAGAGATTTGTAAAGGCAGTCCTGTCCCCATCAGTTACATCCTCTTTCTCAGGAATGCAGGCAATGCGCTTCCATCTTCTGGGGGTTGTTCCACAACCTCTGTCTTGTGCCACGTCAGGACAGGGACAATCCATAATGGATCCCTCTGGTAAAAGCAGCCATACCCACTTGCAAGCATAACGGAGCTCTGCTACAATACACCACACATGCACACACTCTCTACAATCACACAGGGTTGCTAGTGCAGGGTATTTTTCATGGCATATGAGTGGAACTTAACTTGAGTGAGCCAATAGGCATTGCAATCATATACCTGAATAGGTAAATAAGACTGTCAGCTACTGATAACTAAAAAGGTAGTACTCTGTCAACACCACTCACTGTACATGGTAAGGGATAAAGATGGTCTTGTGCCTTGCCAAAGGTACACTTTCAGTACCCCCCCATGACTCCAAAACTAGGCTGAGGCTAAAATAAAGCAAACACAAAGAGATGACAGACGGAGCGCTGAAACTATTCAGACACTCACCCCCAGTCACAGATCTGGGTTGAATCCATCATCGTTCTTTAGCTCACTTCACCACTCCAGTTCAGACCCAGCTATATGCAAATCAGTCTTGACCCTGTGCCTGATGGGAACAGTCCAGCCTGAACTGCCAAGCCAGGTCTGCCCTGGACCGGAAACAAGCATCCTGGGACCGGTTTCAGGTTAACACCCCTCATCAGCCAGGCTAGCTTGAATCCAGTGGCAAAGTGAGCAAGGGACCCACGTCTGGGCATACCCTGCCAACTTAGAGATATCAGAGCCTTACAAGTGGGTTCCAGCAACAGTAATCGTGCCAGCATACACGCAGTGTCTTCACATGAGTCATAGGTCAGGATACCCAAAGATTTTGTGCCCAGTTATGTTGTGGGGGATGATGTGGACAAGTTGTATGCAGCCTTTGAAGTGACTCTATGAGTGCACAAAGTCCCAGAGGAGTTCTGGGGTGGTATTCTATGGAGATACATGCCCACAGTATTGAGGGTCACTCTCTTGCACTAGAGGTGGGGGACCAGACATGCTACACTGCAATGAAAGCCACCTTGACCAGTATGTTTGGGCTGACACCTGAGAGATACTGACAGAGGTTCAGGCATAACCACAAGCTAGCCAAACAGAACTTGGTTGACTGTTTAGACTATGCTAATAAGGCACTGAAGAGCTGGGTGAGGGGCAGCAAAGTAAATTATTATTTAGGGCTGTACAATTTAATTTTGAAGGAGCTCTTGCTTGACGTTTGTTTTACAGAGCTGCCCCAACACCTAGTGGATAGTAAGCTTACTAATCTCAGGAAACTTGCTGAGGAAGCGGACATCTGGGTCAGCACCAGAGAGTCCAAGAAAGCATCTTGGGATGACTCCCAAATGGGTGGTCAGGGTTCCAACCAGAAGAAGGAGGGGGTAGATAAAAAAGACAATGGGCCTGATTTAGATCTTGCCGGAACTGGTCCCGCCAACACTTTTTCAACAGTTTCACCACCGCCTACTTAGTGGTCCACCTGCTCTATTTAGATTTTGTCGGGTCTGTGGACAAAAGACTGCAAGAGTTCCACCAACTCCACCAGGAATCATCACCCGCGTAGATGGCGTCATAGGCAGAAGCTGCTGCCGGCTGGAATCCAGCCAAGAATATCGCCGGGCCAATCATCATATGGCTTTCCATCGAGGAAACTGTGGCGGTAATACCTCCTACTTAAAGTTGGCAGAATTGAAGGAAATTAGGTAGAAACTTACCTTTTTTATGTTTCCCACTTTCATTTCCATGTTGAACCTCATTGTCAGGTCCTTTCTTTGCTGAGTCTACTTGACCACAACAGTAATCAACTCCATTGTCACTGGGATCAAAGATAAGCGTCTTTTACACTTGCCTTACTACGAATCATGTGTTGACAATTGCTTTAGCCTAGTGTATTTTAACGTTGCTCTTACATGCATTTTGTTTTATGTGTAATGCAATAGTGTTAATTTTACAACCTATCGAGGTAAAATGAACAAACCTGTATTGACACTCCAAAAAATATATGTTGTTGTGGTTGTGGATGTGCATTCAATAGTATGTGTGTGTTGTTTGTGTGCAAAGCCATATGTAAGAAAGGGGCATAACACATTACCCCCATATATTTTTTAAACAAACACAACATATATGTGTATATGTGTATTGACACATTAATCACTATTACTTACAAGTCTCCACTTCACCAGGGACTCATTCCATCAGGAATCTGCGGTTAGGACAACGCCAGCACAACAGGGTTATCTAAATAGGCTTGACGAAAACCTACCTGCCTGACGGTGATGGAGTACTGTCGGCTACCAGAGGAGTCTGCTGCTTCAATGGAGTTGTGCCACTTATGTGACGGTAAACAGTCAGTTCATGCAGACGGCGGTTCAGCGAGCCCACATCTAAATATAGCGGGTGGTACTTCATCAGCTGAATGAAGTAGTTGTAACCGCCGCCACGGAGGGAGGATGGGAGTTCCGCCAAGATCTAAATCAGGCCCAGAGTTCTCTAAAGGCCCCCAAAACAACTCACAGGGGTAAGGGTCTGGTTCTCATTCCCAATCTGACCACCAGAAGAAAAACTACCCTGACAAAGGTCAGCAGCCCAAGCCTGTTGAGTGCTATTTGTGTTACGAGTATGAACACTACAAGAGGGATTCTGAGTGTCTAAAAAGAGCACAACCTCCCACTGGAGGAAAGGTTCCAGGTGTGGCAAGTGTAGTGCTGGCGGAGGACTTTGTCCCAGTTTATATGTGGGAGTTTAGCAAGGTTATCCTATTGTCCCTGGGTGACAAATGTTTCCTAAGCTTGTATCATGGAACATGGCATGCCTGAACAACGCCTGCCTGAACCACCCAGTCTCAACCACGACTATGTCTTTACCACACATGCTTTTAGCACACAATTTCATGGTAAAGACATGATTGGCAAAGGGACATGTGTGCTAAAGATCATACCCCTGCCCCCAGTCCTCAAAACTGTCCCTTTACACCTGCCCTACCCTGAGCCCTAAACATTAACCCTAAACCCTCAAACTTACCCCTAAAGTACAGCTAACCCAGCCCCCACCACCCTTAGGCCTTAAAATGCCCGACCCTTAAAACTGTCCATTTTCTCTGCCCCACCTTGAGCCCTAAAAACTGTCCCCACACCTCAAAACTATCCCTGACCCAATCCCCCCCAGCCTGAACTCTATAAAAGGGGCCCCTACATCCCTAAAGTACCCTGACCCCCTGCCCTGAGGACTAAAACTGCCCCATCCCTTAAAACTGACCCTTTTCCCCCACCCTGAGCCCTGCAAACTGACCCCAATGCCCTAAAAATGAACCCGACCCCAGCCCCCTGGCCTGAGTCCTAGAAACTGCCCCCTACACCTGTAAAGTACCCCGACCCAGCCACCCCTGCCCTGAGGCCTAAAACTGCTCCCTGCCCTATAAACAACTCCGACTTCCCCCTGAGCCCTAAAAACTACCCCCACCCCATAAAACTACTCCACACCCCTCCAAGACCCAGCCCCACTTACCTCACCGTTTCCTCTCCCGATCCTTCCTCTTCCTGTCTTCCTCTGCCCGCCCATCCGCTCTGCATCTAGACCATGCATTGCCTTAACCACGCATATACAACGTTAAGGCATATGCGTGGTTAAGGCAAGCGTGGATCAGCTTGCAGCGAAACAGCACACATGGCTGAGCCTGCGTTGTTAAGGCCATTTTCCGTTTCCTAAGATCCTTGTACCCTCTAATACTGCAAAGTGTAGGCAAAGCGTCACCATCAATGGGGAAGGTGTGGAGGCTCTGAGGGATTCAGGAGCCAGTATGACTATGGTAAGGAGTTAGCTAGTTTCCCCAGAGCAGGTAATTCCCAATGCATTCCACTAGGTTATGGTAGCTGACAACAGAGAGGGCCAAAGTCCTGTGCCCCTCGTTCCATTTGAGTTGGGGGTGGGGATTTCAGGTCTTCTTAGAACAAGCTTGTCAATGGTTTTCCAGTGGCTAACATACCATCAGCTCAAATGCAACACAGAAAAAAAGAGCTGCTATTTTTTGGAGCAAAGGCCCAGTCGAATTACCCTTTCCAGGGCGTCAAGTGAATTTTGTGAAGAATTTAGGCATCAACTTTGATGATGGCCTTTCTTTTTTCTGCAGGTGAACTCAGTGGTGGGTTCCTGCTTTGGATTAGTGCATGTCCTAAGAAAGGTTTTACACTTTCTGTCCTTCTTAGGAAGGATACAGGTGATACATGCACTGGTGTCATCTAGGCTGGACTATGGCAATGCCTTGTATCCCAGCCCACCTGATTACCTCATCTACAAACTGCAGGTGATCCAAAATGCAGCTGCACAGACTCTCCTGGGCCTGCCCCTGAGAGGTCACGTGTCCTCGCACTTAAGGGCATTGCATTGGCTCCCCATTAAAAAGAGTTAGTTTTTTTATGTCCTCTAGATACCTTTGTTCAGCCAAAGCCCATTTAGCCAGCACTCCTAAGATTAGGCACACTGGCGGCAGATCCTTTTCATTTTTAGGGCCATCAGCTTTGAATAAGCTGCCCTCTGAGATTCGGAGTATTACAGACATTTCTCAATTTAGGACGAGATTGAAAACATGTCTGTTTACCAAGACTAACCAGATTAGCCCTTCTATTTGTGCATTGATAGAGGTGCAGAGTGCCAGGACACACCTTGGAGTATCAGAGCACTTTACAAATGCCCTTTCATTCATTCTGAAAGTTGCTGTAAGCCCTGCCATGCCTGTGGACTGTTTGTTAGGTAATGACCTAGAACACACTGCCTGGAAGGAAGTGGCGCTCAAGGCTCATACTTAGATGTTAGGATTACCTGACCGGATCTGTGCTACGACAAAGTCCATGGCGTCCCAGGATGGGAGTCAGAAAGGGTTGAAACCTGGAAAAATGGCCCAACCAGCTGCTAAGAAGGGGAAAGGCAGGGGGCGTGGGAAGCTGGTCCTGCATGTCAATCGCCTTAAACCCCATATTGAGAGGTCTGAGGTCACCATGCTGCTAGTGACAGAGGACAAGGAGGAACAGAAGAGTGAACTTCTCCCTGACCTCTTAGCCTGTAAGAAGAAAGATGGTTCTGTGGAGGGAGTAATCCTTTTCCCCACTCTAACTCACGAACAACAGAGAGACTGCCGCTAATTGTTGGGACAGTATGCCTCTCTGTTCTCCCTTATCCCTGGGACTACCCACCTGTGTACCCATGATGCGGACACTGGGGACAACCTCCCTGTTAAGAATACATGTTAGACGTTGTCAGATAAGGTGGGGTCCAGCATTAAAGCTGAAGTGTCCAAAATTTTGGAGTTGGGGGTGATATAACCCTCCAGTAGCCCCTAGTCAAGTCCCGTGGTTCTGGTACCGAAAGTTGCCCCAGCGGGCACCACACCTGAACTGACTTTCTGTGTGGATTATAAAGGGCTAAATTCTGTGACTAAAACAGTTGCTCATCTCATCCCTAGGGCAGATGTGTTGATTGATTGGTTAGGGGCTGTATCTCAGTACCTTTGATCATACAACAGGATACTGGCAGATCTCCCTAAAAGAGGGAGACAAGGAGAAGTCAGCCTTCCCCACTCCAGAAAGGCATTATCAGTTTAAGGTGATGCCCTTTGGTTTAAAGAATGCTCTTGTCATTTTCTAAAGGCTGATGAACCAGGTCCATGCTGGAATGGAGCCTTCTCTGCTGCTTAACTGGATGACATAGCTGTCTTCAGTAGCAGCTGGAAGGACCACCTTTTTCACCTCCAGGAAGTGCTTCAGGCTCTGCATCAGGCAGGCCTTACTATCAGGCAAGAAAGTGCCAGATAGGGAAGGGGTCGGTGGTGTACTTAAAACACCTGGTGGGCAGGGGGAAGGTGCAACTCCTTCAGGCCAGTACACAAACCATCATGGCCTGACATCCTCCCAAAACCCAGACTGAGGTCAGAGCCTTTTTGGGCCTCACTGGGTACTTTAGATTGTCAAGGGCTATTGCACCATTGTGCCCCCCCCTTGACCAAGCTGACTTCCAAGAAGCTACCCAGGAATGTAAATTAGACAGAGGCATACCACGTTGCATTTGATCCCCTGAAGCAAGCCATGTGCACAGCTCCTGTGCTCAAAGCTCCTGACTTCTCCAAGGAAGTTATCGTGCCGACTGATGCATTAGAGCATGGCATAGGGGTGGTGCTATCTCATCTTAATGAAGAGGGCCTAGACCAACTTGCAGTCTTTATCTTCAGGAGGTTACTTCTTAGGGAACAAAGGTGGAGTGATATAGAAATAGAAGCTTTTGCTGTGGTTTGGGCACTGAAGAACCTGGGGCCATGCTTGTTTGGCACTCACTTCCTGATTCAGACTGATCGCAGGCCCCTCATGTGGCTCGATGCAAATGAGTGGTGAGAATCCAAAACTGTTGAGGTGGTCCATTTCCCTGCAGGGTATAGACTTCAGGGTGGAACACAGACCAAGGGTAAACCAGTCCAATGCTGATAGTCTATCCAGGTTTTTCCGCCTTAGTGAAGAGAACTCCCTAGAGACTGGGTAGCTCTCCCTATTTTCAGCTGGGAGGGACACATGTTAGACCTGTCAGCCTTAGGGTGGTCTTCCTCCAAAACCTTTTGCTTTGGACCTCCAGCGTTTTACTACTACTAACCAGTGCTAAAGTGCATGTGCTTCTTGGCTAAACATGCTTGTGATTGGTGTATACCTGGTTGACCTATTTAAGTTACTTGTAAGCCCTTTGTAAAATGATACCACATGTACCCAGGGCAAGTAAGTTAAATGCTACTAGTGAGCTTACAGCACTGATTGTGCCACCCACAGAAATAGCCTTTTTAAACCCGTCTCAGGCCTGCCATTGCAGGGCCTGTGAGCACAGTTTACTGCCACTTCAACTTGGCATTTAAAATCTACTTGCGAAACCTTACACTCCCCTTCTAGTACACATAATTCACCCCTAAGATAGGACCTAGGTAGCCCTAAGGGCAGGGTGCTATGTAAGTAAATCGTAGAACATGCACATTTATGTTTTTCATGTCCTGGTAGTAGCAAACAGCCTATTTCATTCTTTACTAAAGAGAGGCCTACTCCTCTCATATGCTAGCATTGGGGATTCCCTTCTATACTCTTAAGTGGTGATTCCTGATCAGAAAGGAGTGGCGTTGCCATGTTTGGTGTGTTTAGAATAGTAGTGATAAATTCTACTTTCTGGCAAAGTTGGATTTTACATTACTATTTTTGAAATGCCACTTTTTAGAAAGTGGGCATTTCTGTGTCCTTATACCTCTTTGTGCTTTGCAGCCTGTCTCCAATGCATGTCTGGGTTGAGCGACAGCTACACTTTGTGCATTCTCTCCAGACAGCCACAACACTGGAAAGGCTGGGTGTGACAAGGGATACATCTACATTCATTTGCATACTGATAGTCTTCCTGGACAGGCAGAGGTGGTTCACACCTACATTTCAATAGGTTATGTCCTGCCCTCACACGAAAGGCTAGTTTACCCCCTACCAATTGTCTGGAGTCAGGCCTGGGCTGAAAGGGATTGTTGTGCACTTCTAAGGGTGCTTTTGAATTCACTCCCTATAGCAAAGGCATTTTTTAGTATAAGTACTGGGGCTCTGAACCCAACTTATCAGACACTGCATGGGACTTGTAACCAGATGCTGCTGGCTCTAAATTCTGCACATTTCCAGGAGGACTGCTGTGCTACCAGGAGAAACTGCCATCCCTGGTGACTGCTTTGCTGTGTCTGCCTGCTGCTTGCTGATTGCTGGGCTGGAGGAGGGACTGCCACTTTGCAACTACCTGGATGAGCTGGCCTGCTGCTTGCTTCCTGCTCTTTGTGCCCCAAGTGTTCTCCAAGGGCATGTTGGCTCGTCCCCCTGTTCCCCCGAAGTCTCAGGGCCTTAAAAGACTTATTTGGCAACAAGCAGGCTAAGATGCCTGCTCTTTTCATTGAGTCAGCATGTGCCCAGCTGCTGGGATTTCATCAACATCTATGCCGCGCTACCGGACTCTGAAAACCATGGGGTATATTCACAAGAACGTGCGCTAAACATCTCCAAAAAATGTTAACTCAACTTTACACATCGCAGTCAATCGCGGGAAAATAACCCCGTGTTAACGTGGAATTCACAACACGGCGGTACCATGCAATAGTTTGTCGAAAACGCGGCCAATGTCCGCGATACAACCACCGCGATGGAGATAAAAACACAAACCCCAACGCAAAAAAACGTGCGATGAGCCCATTCGCGATGAGGAAAGCAGCGATAAGCAGCGCCAGGCCCGCGACACACACACAGCAGGCGGGAATAAGCACAACAAAAAAAAGGAAAAAGGAAGCCAAACCAAACAGAAAACAACAGCGAAGCACAATGGAGGCAGTCGGAGTACACAACCCCACAAGCCCCATTGGCAACAAAACATTGTACATGGCAGTCCATCGTGGACAAGGTGAATGCAGCCGGAGAGCGGAGGAGGACAATGGAAGAAAATCAGAACAGCTGGAATGATGCGAAATGCAAAAACAAGCAGAAACACGCCAACAACCAGAAGGCAGCAATGCACACCGGAGGTGGGAGTCCAGCGCCACACCAGGGGCTGGATGACATGGAGGAAATGGTGTCCACCACATCAGTCTGGAGATGGTGGCAGGAGTCGGGGACCGGAAACTGCTCAAAACCAACAGACACAACAGCAACAGGGAGAGGAACGACCAGGGACTGGGGGGACAGGGGGAGATGGGAACAATGGCACACATGCACAATTAAGCACAGCACAACTGCAGACAAACTATGCCCAAGAGTAACAACACCAACCAAGAGCAATATCACACCACTGAACAAGCACAGAAGTGAAAACCACACTGCCTGAAAGGGAGAAGGGTGAGCCAAATCAGAGCTGAAGGGCCATCTCACACACAATGCAGCACACACACATAGGAAGCAGAGCACCCCAACATCGAACACAAAGTGGTACAAACACCAACATTTGCACAACCCAACACAGGACACAAGTGCACCCGCTTGTGGCCGGTAAATGGCCATACGCATCTAGCAAAGCACGAAACAGGAACATGATAATGCACAAGTACCAACCCACAGCCCTGATGGGGTAGCAATGCATGTAAGGCAGTGACCCAGATAGGCCGTGACACACACATTTGCATACATATCAACATGCATCACAGTTGGAGACAAGTGAAGGTGCGGAAACTTCATCAACAATTGCGTGTCAGTACGGGCATGAGAAGTGCCACAACATGCAGACCAATGCAGCAGCATGTCTGAATGAGGAACGTTGGAAAGCGCCCATGTCTACCCCGGGGGAGTCCATCACCCACACAAGTCAGTGCCAACGCACGTTGGTTGTCCGCGCATGTAACCGGAGTCCTGGCCAATGCAGCTATGTCCACTGTCGTCTTGGGACATGTGACCAGATCCCCACCATGCAACCAGGTGCCAGGACACGTGCAATGGGTCACATTCAGTTGTGGCTGCAGGTACGTTGTCACTCGTCCATGAATGCGAGTGCAGCAGCGTAGGCCAACATTTCCAACATGAGCTCGTTGTCTACTACATCTAACATGTCGGCGACGTAACCCATCAGCTGTCCCAGACAGATGTGCTGACTCCAACCCCTGGCCCCAATTGGCACGAAAGCCCAATAGGGGAGCGGCTCAATGTGGTCACTGCACACGACGACTCGTGCAATCTCCCAGGTCCAGTTGCCAGCATGCATGCCAATCTTCCAGGCATGCCATAAACGGGCATCACGGTGACACTCCTGGTCGTGGTCCAACAGGGGGCGCACACACACATCGAAATCCAGGTCAGCTACCGTTACGTTGGAGAGGCAGACATCCATGGTCCACTCGAATATGCACGAGCGACAATGCAACACAGGCTGAACGCAGGTGACGTTGGCAAGGCGGAAGCTTAGCCGGTAACTGATCCGCAGCACTGCCAATGGCAGTGCCCCCAGTACATGCAGCAGATGTGCACGGTACCGGTCCACGTGACTGGGGTTGTGCATGTGTCCGGGATGGTCTGCCATTGCGTCAGTGGCTCTGCTTGAAGCGGCGCCGTGCTGAGCCGCGCCAGTCCTGTGGATGAAATGCCACAGCTCGGATCAATGAGCAGTGTCTGTGTGCAACGGGTGCAGGCCTGGGGTGGGGTGGGAGTACGCGTGAAGGTCATTTCACGCATGCTAACTACGACCAAGGACTTCTGTGTGTGGGATGTGTACACGTTGGTCTCACGTCAGGCAGTGCGTAGTGTGGGAGTCGCCAGCAAATGCTATCCTATCTGTCAGGGGGTGCTGGGCACATGCAAGTCCCAGCTCGGAGCTGCAGATGTGCTTCCGCCTGATAGTTCAGACAAAGGACCTTTCATCCCTACAGTAACTTTACCATCTGCTTGCCATCAGGAGATGTACAGAGGCCTGTCGTGGGTTGGGTGGGATGTCTGCGACCCAGGGAATCATGGATGAAATGCCGAGCAGGTGGCACATGAGCGGCCTCACTTTGTGTTACGTTGCCTCACAGCTGCTCCTCCCTCCCACGAGCCCCCACACTTGTGTGCGCTGCGCGGTTGTATCACGTGCACTCCTATGGCACACCATTGTCATGCCTGTCTGCGCATGTCCAGCGGCATGCCAACAACACCGTGAAGCTGGCCGTTGAAGGCGTGCGGCCACGTGAGTGCAGGCCAATGGTCTGGACAGGGCGGACACAGGTGTACAGTCCATGGCTGGCTGTGATCGCGCTGTGATTAAGGCTAGGCATCTGACTTATGCAGCCGCAGGACTGATACACATAACACTTGGCATGTATGAGCCAAGACCCCGAGCGGTCTTGCGCTCCTACATTTCCCCGTACGTGCGGGCCCGCCCTCCGGGTGCCTGCTACATTGCAACATCGACTACTGTGGCCCTAGTGGTGACAACACTCCAACACAGAGACACGCTTACCGCACTTCCTGCTCAAGGCCAGACCAGAGCCACGCCCTGATCCCCCTGCCGAATCAGCACACCCCGGCGCTGACCTGATGTACGCCGGGCCAGCACACGCCGCTTGTGCATGCAGGGGGGGGGGCGAAGCTACATGTCCAAGGTCTTAGCCACTGCTGAGGTGACATGGTATCGTCCGCTGAAGACAGCACACTGTGATGTTGCAGGGCTCGGGCCTATCATGCTGACATAATGACCACACAGACACACTTGCTTAGATGGTGTGAATGGCTACGTGCACGTGCGCCCCGCCACTTTTATTAGCAAGCTCACATGTCGAGTGACACCTGTGTTGGATGTGTGTGGGGTGTGTGTACACCAGCCTTCATGGAGTGCATGGTGCGGTCAAAATACGACAACAGTGTCCATCGTTAAGGACACAACCATTCAACCATAAAGGCTCCATGACTTGAGCTGCACAGAGTCAGTGGCCCCGGGTGCACAGCGTCCTGCACGGGCCTACCGCCACGGGCCGCTGACTTGCGGTGCACTGGGGCAGGGTCACAAGAGCAGAGCAGGTTCTCGTAGATGACAAAGGGGGTTGTCGCAGAGTGTCTCGGTGGACAGTGGAAGGTGTACCCCCAGGGCATGATGCAGAGGGCAGAACCACGCAGAAACAGTCACTATGGTGGAGATGAATGGAACAGACACATGTCGAACACCAAGTCCGTCCCAGCCAGATGATGATGCAGACAACCCCCAGGCCATGGACTCAGACGCCACCAAAGTCCAACCAGAAAGTGCCCATGACTCATTGCGCACAGAGTTAGTGGCACCAGTGCTGATAGGGGATGCCGCCTGCGATGAGGCGTGTCCAATTGTGTGGACTCCTCCATATCTTACGCAAGTCACAGTTCCACATGTGTGACCTACTGGACCGCAGTGTAGGCTGAGGCAGCGGTCAGCAGGGACCCTCATCCGAGTGTCACCGGCTTAAGTTGGATGGTCCCACCGGCCTGCGTAGTTCAGGTTCAGTGGCACCACGGGACGCGGACTTGCGGTGAACAGGGTTAGTGGCACCAGGTCAGTTGTTGCTAGTGTTCGGTCACCTCCGTGACAAGGATCCGGCTTTCATCTGGACAGAGCCGCATCTTCCTCTTACTCCTCTCCGTGCGTTCACTGGTATGGACTCTGCCATTCATGAATCACGACTAAGTGCTGGATGTGGGACCTACTGGACCGCAGTGTAGGCCGGGGGCAGCGGTCAGCACGGGCCCACAGACACGTGTCGTGTGCTTGCGATGCAGGGTTTGGGACACTGATCGAAGGGAGTTCAGTGATATAAACTCTGCAATAAACATCTGGTTACTGCCGTTCTATACTCAAGACACAGTTCCACATGTGGGACCTACTGGACCGCAGTGTAGGCCTGAGCCCTCATCCAAGTGACGCCGGCTTGCGCTGAACAGGGTTAGTGGCACCACGTGTCGCAGGCTTGCGTTGAACAGGGTTAGTGGCACCACGTGTTGCAGGCTTGCGTTGAACAGGGTTAGTGGCACCACGTGTCACAGGCTTACGATGCAGACTTTGGCTTCACTGATCGGAGGGAGTTTAGTGATGTGGACGCTGCCACAGACTTGGGGGCACTGCCATTCAAAACTCACGACTCAGTACAACATGTGCCAACAAATGGGCCGAAGAGTACGCCGGTGGGGTATGTCAATGAAAAAGGAGTACTGTGGGCCAGCGTCGTGGAGGCCAGCGATGGTCTGCGAAGGCTGCAAAGGTCGCGGGACTGGGGCTTGGAGCTTGCACGGGCACGTGGTGGGCCCTCTTTGACACACGCCGGTGTCGGCAGGTGAGCGGAGCCTCCTTGTTGCACTGGGGCAGGCATGATGGGTCTGGGGACCAGCCACCCGGGGTGCAGCAGGCGCACAGGGACGCAGGCCTCGCCGCGCACGGCGCAGGCCTCGTGGCGGGCTGAGAGGCGCCGGCATGGCAGACACATTGGCCATTCCAAATGAGAACCACGCCCAGTGCAACGGGATTTTTATTCACACCCCTACGCAGGCCTGGCATACGCAGGGCCAACCCACTCCGCCCGCACATACAGGGGGGGACGTAACGAGCGACATTTCCGCATTCTGCCCCACAGCCTGTGGGGACATGGTAGCGTCCACTGGCCACTACACTCCATGCACCAGCAGTTATTGTCCACATGGCCATTTCCGTGGTTTGCACACTGAAGTCTGTCCGGCACATCCACGCCACACCTGGCATTGGGTAGGTTCTCATTCATTAGTCACTTGCCGCTCTCGCACATGCCTGCTCCAGGCCTCTCCTCACATTCTGCTATTGTGTGGCTGTGGTGCCATGCCATGGCTGGGTTGTGTGCATGGCAAGCCCAGGTTCCCAATGGATTCGTGTTGTCGTGTCTGGTTGGTTGGCATGTTATGTGGCATGTTGCATGTAGTTTTGCTGCGTGCCCATTGCCAGTGTCGTGAGTTGCATGACTGTGGGGTGGAGGTGTGTGGTGTGTTCATCTGGTACTTACCAACGAGCAATGCATTTCCATAGGTGCCATCCTGGGAGCGCTGGTTGATGATGGACTGTCGGGAGATGTATGAATCATACACACTGCCTGGGGAGTTGGCCACAACATTGTTGAGGAGTCCCCGGTGGTCCACTATTGCCTGCACATAGATGGAATGTGTGTGCTTTCTGTTGCTGTAGTTGTGTGCAGTGTCGGCAGGGGGCACGAGGGGTATATGTGTGCAGTCGATTGCCCCCAACACGTGAGGGAATCCAGCTATGGCGTAGAAGCCTTGCTTGGTGTCCAGCTGCTCCTGCGCAGTGTGGGTGAAGTGGAGGTGCTAGGGTACCAGGCTGATGATGGCTTCCAGGATAGGTGTGATGAACTTGGATTGGGCTGGCTGTGAGACTTCTCCGACTCTGGCAGTTGTGGTTTGGAAGGTACCAGAGGCCAACATGTGCAGCACAGCCGGCAGCTTTGTCTGCGGAGGGATGTTGGTTGTCCGCTGTGTTGGTACCGTCAGCAGGTAGGCGATGTGGGTCAGGATGCGGGGGATGGTTGTCCTTTTGGGCCTGTAGTGGGCAATGGCCTCCTCTGGCGTTAGGTCTGTGCGGCTGGTGCGTTTACGGTGGGTCCACTGTCTTTGTGTACGCTGCCTCTGTGGTGGTCCAGGGGGGGGGGCGGCGCGGGTCCTGGGGGTGGTGGCGGGCCTGGGGGTGGTGGCGGTGGGTGTTGTGGCCCTCATGGGTCACCGAGCTGCATGATCATTGGCTCCATGGCATCTGTGGGTCTTCAGATGTGTATCTTGGCTGGGCTCCCTTTCATACTGCAGGTAGTCGTCCTGCTTAACACCAGCAAAAGGCAGGTGTTAATTCCCTGCTGCTACCGCGGCTTATCGCCTGTTTTTGGTTCGCATCGCAGATCTGGCAGTTCGTTGTGAAAGTGGTGTTGTGGTGTTTTCGTGAGTTTTTGCACGGGAACGCCTACTCTGCATCTCATTAGGGTTAGTTGGTGGTGTCACCCGTGGAGATAAATTTTGCTGCAGTTATCGCGGGAATACTGGCGATGTCTGCAGTTTGCACCCACTTGTGAATGGGGCGTTAAATCTGTCTCCACTTTTGATGCGTTAAGGTGGCGATAACTCGGCGATAAGTCCTTGTGAATATGTCCCCATGAGTCCAGCAGCTGCACCCTGAATAGATCAGCACTTCACCCCGAGGGCAGCACTCCCGAACCAGTCTACTGGTGGAGCTCAGTGCTCCCTGTACTCCGACCCATGTTTGCCCTCCCCATTCTGCAGTGGAGTGTGGCGCTTCATGTGATGTTGCCCCCAGAAGTCATACTCTAACCTCGATTGGCAGCAGAGTGCCAAGAAAGGAAACAGCGTCTACGCCAAGAGAAGTTTGGCTCCAGCCCAGCATGCTGCATTCAAGTACCGCAGCTCCTCTCCTTCCCGCGGCCAGGGTAATGAGGATGCCAAGACCAGCGACAACCTCAGCGCCGCCGGAGATGTATCCCAGCCTCGCAATCTCCTGTAAAGGTACCTTTTGGGACTTACAAGAGGGGCTTGGGTGTTCCCTGGTAGCATGCAGTTGGCCGCAGTTCCATGGCATCACATGGAAATGTTTCTACTGGCTGTAGGACCAGAGAGGTCCTTGTTAGCCATGCTGTGCCCCTAGCAGCTACGGCCTCGAATTCGCTAACACCCCCAGGGCTGTGGGAGCCGCTCTCAACTATTGAGGCTTTGGACTTACCTGTCAGAGGGCTCCTGACCCACCATAGATTTGGAGGCATCCTTTGTTCTATGTCCCAGGTGGAGGACCCAGAAGGGACCATGTATGCCCTGCACTGAGGAAGTGTGTTGGTTTGGGCATTTCTTGACAGTACCATGTATGGTATAATAGAAGAGAAACATCGTTTGGCAGAAGAAATTACTGAATCACATGTATTAGGCACGCAGGTGCTCCTGTGCCCCACATTTGTGCCTGAATGCAATTGTTTCAACAGGGCTCATAGAAAATTACAGTATAAAGTGTAGTAGGAGCGCATGGGAGCTGTGCCCTATGTTTCAATTTCAATCTATGTGATTTACCCTTACAATCTTCATTACTTGCAAAGTATTTATTGATACATTTAGTTTTGTTCTTCTTGTGTCATGTATATTATAGCAACCTATTTTTATATAACTCTCTATGAGGTCTATTTTGTGGTGCATTCATTGTGCTCCTAGGTTAGTGTGTTGCATAAATGCTTTACACATTGCCTCTGTAGATAAGCCTGCTTGTACTGCGCCAAGCTACCGAAGGGTGAGCACAGGTTATCTTGATGTGTATCTGACTTACGCTGACTAGAGTGGTGGTTTCTACCTGGCTTGGGTGCATACCTAAACCAACCAGAAATCCCAGATCTAGCAATAAAATATAACATAAATAAACATATGTTGCAACAGAGTACACTACATAGCCATGGGGTAGCATAAGAGTGATTCTGAGGCCATTATTACCAGTGTTCCGATAAAATATGGTGTGTGTGGTTTTTCCAGCTATCACACATACCATAATTATGTGTTACACAGCTAAGACTGCATTTGCTGCATTTTTCCTCAGGTGAATTTCTGCAGGACAAACCTGCCATAATTTAGTCAGGGGGTGAATGTCCGGTAAATACCAGGACATGCAGATTTGGGTGCAGAAAGTAGAGTCAGGGGTTACGGTAAAGCCAGCTACAACTTGACTGTACCTTAATTTCTTTACTTTTGTTCGTCACTAAACTTTCTCTTTTCATGTGTAGTTTTGCCATCTGGTACCTGGGTTCCAAAGATGGCTATTTCCTAAATGGTTGCAATTGCTAAATTAAGGTTCCTGCGATGGTCCATTGCTACCTCTAAAAGTCAAGATGATGGGCACGCATCTTCAAAGAAAGTTTTCCTTGCAGTCATTAAATCAGATGTATTCCACTCACAAATGCTCAGAACAATTGTGTGCTCTGTGATGGTTGTGGTTCAAATAGCAAAGCAGTGCTCAACATGGCTAACACTCTCGTGAGAGGTACTAGATCCTGTGAGAGTTATATATCTCACAGGATGTTGGGCTCGTGCAAGAACAGCCACCAAATGCACCAATGCCCAAACTTGTTCAGGTACCACTCCTATGCATTCCACTGCATTTGGAGGGCAAATATCTGGTTTTGTTACAATGTATGTCCATGAACTGGAGTTGGATACTGTGCAAGGACTGTGTGTGCCAGAGATTGTAGACACAGATGTAAGTGTGGAACGGCTATGTTGGAAGAGCATGACAAATTTCGAGTGTGAGCGTGGCTATGAGGACTATACAATACAGCACGAATAGCCAATTTTATGAAAAATGGTGACATCAAAAAATTGGGGGGTTATTACCATAATTCCAAACGCTCATTCTGTGTCAGATTCCACGTGTTCTAATATAATAACTGTGAGTTCTCATGGAATTGAGGCGTTTGGAGAATGAAAAGTTGTTCAGGTTGCATTTGAAATCTTGGCTTTTTTTATTAAGGACTAATTTTCTTTATGTTTCTGACTGCAGCTTTGCTTTAGCACCGGGATGCCTGTTGGCAGCTGTGTGCTTTACTACTGGCGTAACGAAACTTGAGGGGGCCTCCTTCAAGGTACGTGGAGGGCCCCGCTCCAGACTCAATCTGGAGCTCTCCGGTCATAGTACTGTGCTGAGGGTGCCCCCTGGAGCTTGGTGGCCCTCCTGCACCATGGGGGCTGCAGGGGCCTGTGTTACGCCACTGTGCTTTACACATATTTTTGATGGATTGTTTGATTAATTGATTGTAACTAGACAGGTAGCCTCTCATGGGTGACGGTCAGGGACCTCAACACACTGCTCTGTACTGTCCTGTCATCCTGGAGAGCGGAGACATGTGGGAGCCGAAGGGCAGCTGGTTAGATGCATGCTTCAAATAGAATGCAATTATCAGGGTTATCAAAGTAGAACGTCTATTGGAAACATAGATAGGCACAATATTGTGTGGGTTGCAGTGGTGACCGGCATGGATTGGGTGTGGCGGGAGGGGGTGGGGGGAGTAAGAGAGAGTAAAAAAGAAAAAAAAGTACCTCCTCGCCGCATCTCTCCTCCGTCATCCCTCGTAGTATCTCCCGGCTGGAACAGGAAGCACCCAGGCTCCCCATAGCCAATCACAATGTGATTGGTTGGAGCGCTGTGGTTTGCCACTCAGCTAGGGAATGGGAGCCTGGGTGTGTTCTCCACCCAGGCTGTAATGCAGCCTGGGAGAACATGCAAAGTGTGCATGACTGTTTGGCAGGCCCCAGACGGCTGGCCTAACAGTCATGAGCACTTACAGTTTGCCCCCACTCCTCCCCCTGCTTCTCTGTCACCAGAGCAGCCCTGCCCCACCAGCAAAGCTGCCGCAGCAGGGAACAAATAAAATGATAATAACCTTTAGTTATTATCATTGTATTTTTCCTTTATTTCACTGCTGCAAAGCAGCGAGGCGACACTCCTTCGCCTTAGCGGAGGAGCTGACACTGGTGGGTTGATCTAAGCATGACAGACGACAAAGAAAGCCTGGGGCATATTTTTGAAAATTGTGGTGCAGGACAGTGCAGCAAGTCTCCTTGTTGCGCTGCCCTGCTTCACAGAGAAAGGGACAGAATGCACCGTATTTATCCAAAGCGGCACATTCCTTTCCACTTCCCTTGCGCCAGCGCGGTTTTGGCAGCCTAGTGCCAATGCAGGCACCCTTGCAGCATGGTGCAAGGGTGCCTGTGTTCTAGGCAGGATTGTTTTTCTGCAGGAAGAGACACCTTCCTGCACAAAAGCAATCCTAAGAGGCTATATCATCTTTCTATGTGTGCTGCAGAATGCAGCACACATAGAAAGAGGAACAAAGGAGGAGAAATAAAGATATTTCTCCTCAATACCCCTCTCTTGGGAAGGCATGAGGGTTTGGCGCATTCCCAGGTTTACAAGTCCTTGTAAATCTGGAAATGCATCAAAATCCATGGGAGTTGCGTGGGAACACCCACCGCAAAGCCCATGGAAAGCCTACCCAGGGCAGAGTAAGGCAACGTAACGATTTGCGCTGCTTTGCCCTACTTCAGATTTATGAAGCCACTCAGAGCCATGCAAAGTGGCTTTGCATGGCTTCATAAATCTGTCATAGAGGTCTGCATGGTGCATGCATGACGCAAAGCTCTTAGAAATATGCCCCCCGTGTTTAAAGTGGGTTTAACCAAAAAAAGCCATTGCCTGGAAGATGGCTAGCTCAAAGACCTATTTTTATGTTCAATGTTGTGTGCTGTCAAATGTGTTGAGATGAGCTCTCTGTATCCAGAACTAAATGTATTTCAATTTGAATTAATTGCTTCAAGCAGAAAGGTTTTTTGTTTTTTTTAATTTAAAAGACATGTTTTAGGAATCCACTTTTTTAATTCAATTGTTTGCAATGTAAAATGTAAAAATAATACTTTTCATATTGATGTGTGCTTTTCGATCATAACCAGTAAACTAGAGCATTATGCCTTACAGAACGTACGTTTTCAAGAGGATGCTTTTTTCAACTTTCTTACCATGCCGCAGCAGTTCTCGAAGACTTTTTAAAATATATGCTTCCAAACACGACTAACAAATACTTAAATAATTAGGTACATAATTCAGTTTAGAACATGTTTCAGAAAAAAATCTCTTGTTCAATGCCAACAAGCAGCCCAATGATTACGTTTAAAGGGGCTTTTAACTGCCTGAGAGCTAAGTGGCCTTACATCTTTCTGTGTTCCTAGAGATGCATGCCGTGTCACCACTTTAGCACAGCACTTGAGGCATCAATGGGCATGCTCCAGCTTCCATGAAGTAGCTTGTGAGCTGAAAAGTGTGTGAGCTTGTATGGCACTTCAATTCTGGCACTCAACTACAGGGAGCAGATGTTCTGTTTTCTTTGAATTACACTAACACAAGTGGCTTTACAACAGTGTGAGAAAAATTGTACCTTTCTTTCAGCACCGATCCATAATCCAATGGCTCTTGTTAACCTTTTCTAGTAATTCTGCCTCTTTCGTTACCTCCACCCGCAGGATTACTGCATTTCCCTCGCCATGAGTGGCACAGAATAATATGCAAATGTCTCCTATCATTTCAAAGCAAAATGAACACCCTTCGTCTTAAAATTAGAAAAACATAAATGTCACAGGTTTAGATCTGCACTTAAAGCAGTGGCAGGCCTGGCCATATTATGATTTCGAAATATAAATTTATGTGATTGTTCCTTTCAAAATGTAACTTCTTCAAGTACCAAACCATCATTTTGTAAACTCATCAAAGACTGTAAGGCTAATCCTTCTACAATTTCAAGCCGTTTATTGATTGAGGAGTGTGTCTGATACTTAAGAAGGGTGACACACTGCATCAGCATCACAAGAGTGTATTTCTAGCAACAACATGAATGATTGAGAATACTACCTTGAGAGGTCTTTTGACAGTGGTCATCTAACTAGTCGAAAGCAAAAAGGTTTTTAATGCTGCCTTTCACACACGTTTAGGCAGCACTAAAAATGTATCTGAGAATGTTATGATACCTCACAATAGCATCATATTGAATAAATACTGATATTGCAAGATGTGGTATTAACCAATGCAAATGTTACCTACACATTCCATATCCCACAGAAATCAAACTTTGGACAACCGATTAAAGTATATTTCCAACTATTCTTCCTCCAACACATTTCCCAGATATTTTCAGGGGCTTGCAGGTCAAAATATAAATTACAAAAATATCAACTGGCTACAATATAGACTGTAAAATATTGGCTTGCACAGTATCATCGAGGACATTGGAGAGTGTGGATGTACTATTGGAATTCCTCATCTACTTCCCCTGATGATATGGTGCAAATATAAATCTTGCAGTCCATATTGCTGCAAGTCCATATTTAACATTCAATATAGTTTTACCAAACCTTCCAGATGGAATGAGTCTGGAGAAGATTTGATAATGTGCAGTGTTTACCATAAAACTCAAAATCCCGATTTGGGTAAGGACTCTTATTTTCACCAGAATCGGGATTCTCCTAGGAAACGTAATGAGATCCAATGTTAGCTGAGTTCCTGGTACAATTGTTGAATGTAAATTAAGGTACATTCATCTATAAGGGTTTACAAATTGCTTAGAAATCAAGTCAGTGTTGTAGAAACACGTGGGTGGATTACTATTTCAAGAATTAGAGAGGATTCCATAGTATAGCTTGTTTTGTAATAATGTTCTTATTAGAGTTCACAATTGTACCTCACAACATAGAGGCACACATTTAAGAAAAAAAGAGAATAAAAGCAAATCAGATAGAAAACAGTCTCTTGACTTATTTGTACTCCAGTTATTGTGTCTTATTCACATTTTGGCAGACAGAGACGTAATAATAGTACAATGCTTGTTCGGGCATTGTTATTTTACAGGCTGCTACCTTTGCTTCACGCACTGATACACCTACCAACCATACACTATCATAAACCTCGACTTTCATTGAACTGGAAATGAATTGAGGTGTACTATATGCTTACAGAGCTAATTGTATGTTTTAAGAGTATGGATATACCTGATAATATGAATAAGCCCACGTTTCGGGCACAGTATGGCTTTCACTTGTAACATTTACTCAAGGGGCCTGATTCACAGAACTAACTTACGTCAAAAACGTAAAGTTAGTACTTTTTGTATTCACAGAATACACTTACTCATTTGGTATTCACAGAATGAACTTACTCATTTCGGCATTCACAGAAGTTAGGACTACTAACTTTAGGACTCCTAAATGCCTTCTGTGAATACCGAAAGTCTTAAAGTTAGGATTTTTCTCAGTTTAGGAGTAGTAAGTTAGGACTCCTAACTTTAGGACTTCTAAATGCCTTCTGTGAATACCGAAAGTCTTAAGTTAGATTTTTCTCAGTTTAGGAGTTCCTAAACTGAGAAAAATCCTAACTTTAAGACTTTCGGTATTCACAGAAGGCATTTAGGAGTCCTAAAGTTAGGAGTCCTAACTTTACTACTCCTAAACTGAGAAAATCTAACTTTAAGACTTTCGGTATTCACCGAAGGCATTTAGGAGTCCTAAAGTTAGGACTACTAACTTCTGTGAATACCGAAATGAGTAAGTTCATTCTGTGAATACCAAAATGAGTAAGTGTATTCTGTGAATACCAAAAAGTACTAACTTTACGTTTTTGACGTAAGTTAGTTCTGTGAATCAGGCCCAGGATTTGTGAGAGCAATCACATGCATTAGCACATAAGCAGATCCGTTGTATTTCCTGGCGCTGCTTGTGCACTCGTAGGTACTAGAGACATAAAGTGCCTACTCTTATATGTTGAGTTATAGTTTGGCTTTTCCTCCAAATATCTTATGTACTCCGCGTTGCCTTATTATTTTTTGGTGTGAATGATCACAACTTGAACTTGCCGCTATGATTACATGCAGGCTTTGACAACTAAGTAATACACCATTTTCCTCTTAACTCATTCTCTGTCAACATTTACATGTAGGAAACAAGAATCAATAGGTTCCTCCATTGAGAGACTTTGGATGATAATCCTGAAACCCCATATATACGTAGTGGACGTTTGATACACTTTGTGATATATAGGTGAGATAATTCTCTTGTTGGCCCCTTTGCTCACACTTGATGTACTATTGGGTGTTCTGGTTCCCTATGGAAATACCACCTTTTCTGTACCTGATCTGCATGATACAGAATACACTTGGTAGGAAGCCAGGAAATGTTTGTTGTATCACATGAGGTGTTTATGCACTTATATTAAATACAATGCTGTAATAAGGTTGCTCACTTCATTGTGCTTTTGGTATATTCACTTTGTAATGGTGAGGGACACGTGAAGTAAATATTATGTCCCGAATAGCCAGTTGTAAACATGTTGGATGCACAGCATAGCATGAATGTGAGTCCTGTGGTGGAGGTACCTACCACAAGCTAAAAACAATGAGCACTGATTTTGGATTTTAATATCTTAGACCTGACAAAGTCATTGGCGACCCCCAAGATGACGAAACAGGTGTTGGCTACAAACATTTATATCGAATTTAGAACAAGGAAGATTTTGGATGCCCAACACACTCAAGGACTAAATTGTGAATTTGTGAGAGTACTCGCAGTTAACATTTGAACTTTTCTGGATTTGTATTTGAAGGGCATAATAGGGGAAGTCTTTCTCAACTGCTGAGCACCCCTTCGCAGAATCTAAGGACTTTACTTTGATCAATTAGGAGCTTGCCCCCCTGTCACCTAACCGCAACACTGGAAATAATTTTCTTCTATTACTAGATTTGTTACACATTCCCTACAAAATATTTATTATCCATTTAATTTTTGGTTTTGCTTTTTAGATGGTCTATGCAATATTTTTGGTTTAATTCTCTGGATTTCTTCTTCACAATTTGGATTGATAGATTTTTTTTTATCATCGTTGTGGTCTTGGAACACAGTAGCCATTTTGATGTAGTTGTTCTCATCTGTTTATCATCCATATTTTCAAGCTAAGTGGCCAACATTTAATTTTGTGAAGGACAGGACAGGGCTTATCAGGGCTCTTTACACCAGTGTCGCCCATGTCTGAGTAGCAACATAACTTAATTATGAGCTTGAAAATATTAATGATAAACAGATGAGAATGACCACATTTGTTATTAGGAAGAATCGAACAGTCAAAGAGGTACAGGAGAGATCACCTAGAAGAAAGTTGTACTCTGGCATCTAAATATTGTCTTACTTCATGTATTATTGCTAAAGGAATAAGAAATACAGTTTGCAGTCACACGCCCTGAAAAAGTCCCTTTGGAGACAAAACACGTGTTGGCTGATGATCTTGTACTTGGTTGGAAGCTTGTAAACACAATGAAGACGACAAAAATATATCACATGAACTTGGACTTATAGATTGTTTTTTCTGGTTATTTGTCCTGGAAAAGTGTTATATAAACAAAGTCTTGGAGTGCTCCAGTATATTGCTTTATGATTATCTGCGGTCTTTTTGAAACTGATATAAGGAGAACATCTTCCTGAGCTTTGTACTCCAGCTGCAATTAGCATGGAATTACAACCATATTTTTCAACTCATGAGTCAAAAAGAAATACAGTGTTATTTGAGTAAAGAAATCCACTGATATTTGAGTAAAGGATGGTGTATTTTGATCAAGTCTAAGTATCATTTACATGGATCATCAGAAATAATAATTATAATAATAATAATAATAATAATAATAATAATAGTTCAAATCCCTCATGTGTTCTGCATAAAGCAGCAAGATATTGCCAATTCCATTTGTAAACTAAAAAGGCACTCATTTTGTAAAATAATGGATGAATGTTTCTATATCTTGTTTCTATATGACATAGAACTAAACTAAGGTGTAACTAACATGGCAAGCTGGTAACCCACCCACCAAACAATAAACAAAGCTTTTATTCCGTTATAATTGTTATGGCGAGAATTAGTTCTAGTGTAGAAAAAAGTGTTCTCATTTTTCAGGAATTACCTGAGAAAGTGAACTTACTGACAATGAATTGCGGGTCTTGTCAGGAAATAGTGCCTTTTCTGCAGTAAATTGGGCATACAGAAGGACTGTGGAGTAAAATCTGCAAATAAATGAATGTTATAGAAGAGTTAGCAATTTTAATCATGGTCCTGTGGAGAAGTGACCAAATCTCACATATGCACCAATTACTGTTACTGTATGGAAATTATGACAACAGCGTGTGAAACAACATTGTACCAGACCTATTCAAGAGGATAATGTTGATGAACAGAATGTGAATTAATTCTTAAAAGGTCCTCCAAACTCAAACGTGATTTGCTAATATACACAAATCAGAGCCTCTTTGAACTGAAGTTGGGATATAGTCGCCCTAAGGCGATAGAACACATTAGGCAGGTGGAGCTAAGGAATTTGCAATACCCTTTTCCTATTGTTTCCCCCTTATTTTCAGCTTTCATGGTACCTCTGCCCTTACAAATGAGGAATCTAAACAGAAAGTGCTTAATGAATTAAACTGGGCTACACAAGTTTTAAGACAGCATACAGACCTATAGAATCTGATAAATAATTCAACATTGTTTTACAGTTATTTCTTAAGTTTGCATGAGTATATACTTGAAGGAAGGGAAAAATCCAGAACACTGACTCCCCCCCACGCAGTATTTTTTTAGCTCTTACATTCTCTTACTTAAAATCCCTTAAAATCCACAGAGCGTGACATACAGAAAGGTATTCACACTAATCTATTTATGGGATTTATTTGTAAAAGAAGATTATTATAAAGGTATGTTCAGCCCTGCCAAACAGATATATGCATGATAATTTGTTTACATAAGCTCTCCCACCTTTTTTTCTGGGAAGCCATGAACAATAAAGACTCTTGGCCCGATTTCGAGTCTGGCGGTCTTTGACCGCCAGACTCGCAGTGGCGCAGGGGTGGCGGTCCTGCATCCACTATATTCTGAGGTGGCTTTTAGGACTGGCGGTGGCGCAATGCACAGGCCTATATGATATGCAAGGCTGGACCGTCTTGGTCCGCCGAGCATATTATGAGTTTCCCCTCCGCCAGCCATTTCATGGTGGGCTCACCGCTTTGAAAAGGCTTGCGAAGGGGAAACAAAGGGGACCCTATAGGGCCCCCATGCCCCCGCCGCCATGGGAATACATTTAGGGGGGCACAACATGTGCCCCCCTGTTTGCATGCACCCCAAGTTTCAGGGCGGCATGGAGTTCACAGTCCATGCCGTTCTGGAACTTCTTTTGCGTTCCCATTGCGGTGTCCATTTTCAGGGCACCGCCATGGAAATGGTAAAAGAAAAGACAGTAAAAGTATGCCAGACACTAGTTCAATTTGTAAACTGGCGGTCGGTCCCTGCACGGCTTTGGCAGTGCTGAGCTGGTGCAGAGCCAGCGCAGCACCGCAAAAGCCCTAATCGACCCCTCTGTTCTATTTAAAACTCCTTATTTAAACTACAATTATCTTTAGAAAATATATAAGTATTATAATGGGAACTGGAGAATATTCTCAAACACACTAGCCCTAGTGATTAGCCAGGGAGGGGAAACAGAGGCACAGGGCCTAGGGGCTAGCCAGCCTCCACATGATAATGTAAACACAAAATGAGGCTGCCCCTAGTAAGGATTTCTACAGGTTTATAGAGATGCAACTACATTGGGGGCATCTCACAAAAAGTGAAGGACTGGCCTCACACACCACCAGGTGTCATGCTTCATCATCGGCTGTCCTCGCCCTCTAAAAACTTGGTTTGATAGAGGGCGGGCATACACCTGGAGACAGGGATGCACTTCTAAACTAAGTGGGGGCCCGGGACTAGTGAAAGTGATCTAAAAACCATTACAGTTGCCTCAAAGTCAGGCTTTAATTTAGTTAGGCAACTGTATAGTATTAAAATTAAAGTGACCGGTGATACGGGAACTAATCATCCCTTCACCGTAAGGAGTGTGGTCGACATGTTTCTGCTTGCAGTCCCCGGAGGGTACATAGCATTCTTCAGGACCATAAGACTAAAGGCTCCGTCTTTATGTAAATATTAGAAATAAAGACCAACCACTATTGGGGGTGCGGAGTCACTATCCCCGTTGGAGATCGTGCATCTGTTTGGGTACCTGTAGAAAAATATATAAACACAAACAAGGTTGCGAATATCTGTTTGTTGTACTGCATAGTAGCGTTCATCACCACACAATATCAGCGCGCGTGGTGTTCACTAAGTGCAGAAACACGTGTCATTCATACGTGTTTAAGCATTTCATCACGAAGAGAGAAATTTTCCATCTACACTTACCCTAGGTGACTACCCTACTTGCTCCATGGGAGGACGAGTGGGAAAGCCCTACTTGGCAATCCTGTAAATAAACAGAAAAAGCGGAAAAGAAAATTGTTCTTAGAACCTGTTGATGGTGCATCAGGTCCATGTGATCGGTTAAAACATAAAAAACCCAGAGCCTTTCTGGAACAGAAGGGTATTTTTGTAAATATACTGTAATAACAAAGAGGGCTGTTAGAGTTATTTGTAGAGCCATGGCAATGGTTGGAAAAAAGCATTTTTGGGGATGCAATGGAATCAATTATCTGTATTTGCGTGTTTAAAAAACCGCACTCACATCCATGCATACACCTTTCATACTCTTACTGTATCGTAGTGCGCTTTCCACCATGTTTCCTACAACCGTCCGCTTCGCCTCCCCGCTGGTGAATGGTAGGTTGGGGGAGCGGTCTTAAATAGTGCTCCTAACGAGGATAATAGGTATCAGTCATGAGCGTATTGCGAGCACCTGGAAGGCTTCCGGTGTCCCCGTGCTCGATGCCTGGTTGCCTGGAAAGGGGCGTGACCCATGTGCCTATGATGCTGGCTGCTCCAATTCGGTTGTTGTATGCGTCACGATTGCTGCGTCTGTATGGCAATGCTCACCGTAACTAGAGGAACACGTGTCAAACTCTGCCTCATCGCCGGCCTAGCGCATGCGCAGTGACTACCTGATTCTGTCCTTGTAGAAATGTGCATTGTTTACGCTTACAGATGCGTGTGGCAGAATAACCAATTCAACGCATGTATATCTGTTTCTCCGAGATAATCCCTAGCGTATATTCAGTGACTATCGATCAAAACGCCGGAGGGTTCATTGCTCCGTTATTGATATTGACCGTCTAGAATTATTAAAAGTATATATATTTTTTTTTAAAAGTATATATATATTTTTTTTAAAACGAGCGCAGAGTTGGATCATAGATCCGTAGTTAGCATGCTAACGCCTCATAATAGTGTTTCCAAAATTAAAAGGTAGAGGGAAAATAGAAAGGGAGAAAGGCCCAAAATAGGCAAACTCTCTGATGATGTTATGCGCTTACGTGAGGCTATAAGGGGGTGCGTATAACTCGGATCGTGTTGTTACGGTATGCCCGATGTACACTGATTGTTTCAAAAGGAAAAAAGGGTTTATTCCTTGTTATCAGCGAAAGGCTATTGTGCCATCTGTAGCCATGGTATTTCATCGTTTAAACCTGTGTCCCATGACCGCAAGCGGTACACCCACCGTTGTTCCCTCACATGTAGCATTCTGCTAATGTCTGTTTTCTATTTCTTCATGACTTCTAATACTACCCACTTTAAATAGGATTCATTGTGGTTCAGATCTTGGAAGTGTTTTGTCAGTTTAGTGTTGGATTTTTTGCACTGAATGGTGCTACGGTGTTCACTAATCCGTGTCTTGACTTTCCTTGTGGTCATTCCTACGTACATTAAATGGCATGGGCACTTAAGGGGGTAGACCACATTCTCATTATTGCAGTTACTGAATTCTTTTAATCTCCATGGGTTGTTGGTGCCAATGTCTACTTCTTTTGTGGCCGAGGTCAAAGGGCAGCACACGCAGTTGCCACATGGGTAGTGGCCTGTAGGTCTTGGTTGGCTCCAGAGGGTGTTTAGGCACTCCGTTTCGTCGTGCTTGGTTTTGGAGTGTACCAGATCATCCCTAAGGTTCCGGCTCCTTTTGAAAGCAAATAGGGGGGGATGCCAATGCCGTTGTCCACTGTTCAAGATTGGCCATTTCTTCTTGATTATGGTTTGGATTTTATTCGACACCGGTGTGTATGTGTTCTGATTTCTCTTTTTGTATGGTGTCCAAAAGTGCATCCCGGTTGTTGTTCCTGGCCCTCTTTTTGGCTTTTTTGATAATTTTTTTAGGGTAGTGTCTGGCCAGGAGTTTGGTCACCAGATGTTCTGCCTGTTCTTTAAATGTTTCCAGTTCTGAACAGTTTCTCCGGATTCTAAGGAATTGTCCCACAGGCAGATTTTGGCGGAGGGCTTTAGGATGGTAGCTTTCATATAATAGTAAGCTATTCCTGTCCGTGGGTTTGATGTGTACTTTTGTCGAAATACCCTCGGTAGTCAGGGTGATGTCCAGATCAAGGAATATAGCATGGTTCCTTTCAATGGTGTGGGTAAAATTAAGGTGTATATCCTTGCTGTTGACCCACTCAACACAAGTTGTGGCTTCCTCTGGTGTTCCATGCCATACGATGAAGATGTCATCTATGTATCGCTTCCATGTTTTCATCTGATGGGCGAAGGGATTGCTAGGGTTGGAAATATGGTCTTCCTCAAATTGATGGATGTAAAGGCACGCCATGCTAGGCGCAAAGGTGCTGCCCATGAACGTGCCCTTGATCTGGTGGTATAGGACATCCTCAAACTCGAAATAATTCTCGGTGAGGGCCATCTGCGCATTCCATTATGAAGTGTCTTGGCGTCATGTATATCCACTCTTGGTTTAGAAGAATTTGTTCCACCACTTCCAAAGTGCGTCTTTGAGGTATGCTCGTATAGAGCGCTTCTATGTCCATAGTTATGAACAAATCCTCGTTGATGTTGATCTCCAGGTCCCGTATCCGGCATAAGACGTCCTTCGTGTCTTTGAGATATGAAGGGGACTTCTGTACAATGGGCCTTTAAAACCAGTCGCAGAATTGCGACAGAGGTTCTAGCGCTGAGCCAATGCCCGACACTATTGGCCTTCCTGGTGGGGGCACCCTGTTCTTGTGGATTTTTGGAAGAGTATAGAATCTCAGTGTTCTTGGTTCGGTATTCACAAGGAACTCCGCCTCTTGTTTGGTAATCCAGTTGTTGCTCATGGCTTCATTCACAAGGGATCCAATTTTATTCATGATTCGTTTTGTTGGGTCGCTTTGATATGTCTCATAACTGGTGGTGTCTGACAGCAAGCGTAGGCATTCGTCTCTGTACATAGAGAAATTCATTAGGACAATTGCCCCACCCTTATCTGCCGGTTTTATCACCAACTCATGATTGTTTTTGAGTTGTAATAGTGCTGTTCTTTCTCCCCTTGATAGGTTCTGGAACCCCTTGTTGTTGTTGAAGTCTATTTCTTCGACCTCTCTGAGGACCGCCTGTTCGAAGGTCAGCACATTGCATGAAATGTTCTGGGTAGGCGGTGAGAAAGTCGACTTCTTGCGTAAGCCTGTATTTGAGCTTCCATCATCCTCTTTTTGTGAATCTCCAAAGTAGTCCCTCAATTTGATTTTCCTGAAGAACTGGGCCAATTCCGTGTGGAGTGCAAATGGGTCGTTGTTCGGGGTGGGGACAAAGCTGAGTCCTTTATAAAGTATAGCCTCTTCATCCTTGTTGATTATGTGGTCAATAAAGTTCACTATGTTTGTCAATCCTTGCTCGTTGATGGGCCGCTGCCTCTCCCCATGCTCCGTGTGACCGCTCGCCCATTGGTTGTGGGTTCGTACTCCCACTGTACCCTGGGGGTTCTTCGTGATTTTGTCTGCCTCTTCCCCTTCCTCCGCCCCTGGATAAAAAAGGCTGTGGGCCTTGTTGGAAATTGAAGCCAGATGGATAATATTGTTTTGGCCAGAATCCAAAGGGGGGCATAGGTGGGGCAAACATTTGTTGCTGAGGGTTCGGGTATTTCCTGGTGTATTGACCTCCAGTGTTCTCATCACCACTACTATCGCTTCTCTCATCACCCGAGCTGAAGGTCCAGTTCTGCGGTGTAGGTCTGAAGCGTGGTTGTCGTCGGGCGGCCTGTTGATGGGGGGGTTTATCATAGTGTTCATCAGTGGTGTAGGGATATACTGTTCCTCGACTAAATTTCTGGACATCTTTCTGTAATTTAGTGATTTTAGATTGGGTAAGATATTCCCTGTATGCCGCATGGTCGATATTGATTTCCTCCAACTTCTTTTTGAAGACAGTTATTTGAACTGTAGTCTTCAATTTGCTCTCGCTTTGTTGTATCTCCACCAACAGGGCGTCTGCTAATTGTCTAGCCGTGTTGATGATTAACACCAACCAGTTTTTGGTACATTTCCATGCGATACTGGACCAATTAATCCTAAACTCCTTGTTGTTTAGGAAAAGTCTTGGTTCGTTGGTAACTACGAGACCTCGTGGGGCAGTGTTTTTCCTCAAATATTCTGTCATAAAGGCCCCATGTAGGGCCGTCCGGATCTGTTCCTTTTTCTTGGCTGAAAGTGCTTCCCAGTCATCAGAGTTCTTTACAGTCTGTGCCACCACAGTTTCTGCTAAGAGTGACGGAGTTCTTAGAATTTCCGCGTATGTATTTTCATCGAATGCCAGTTCGGTCTCCATTTTTAGCCCTAGGGTATTGCGTCGTGAGTGTGACCAGTTGTAACACTCATATACCTCTTTTTTATATATATATATAAGGCCAGTGTTAGATTAACTGGTCCCTTTGTCATATATGACACAAATATGCCCTTTCAATTGTTCCCACAGCAGACAGCTGTACATAAACTCAAACACACTAGCCCTAGTGATTAGCCAGGGAGGGGAACCAGAGGCACAGGGCCTAGGGACTAGCCAGCCTCCACCCGATAGTTTAGAAGCACAAAATGAAGGCTGCCCCTAGTTAGGATTTCACCACAGAGTTTATAGAGATGCATCTACATTGGGTGCATCTCACGAAAATGAAGGACCTGGCCTCACACACCACCAGGTGTCATGCTTCATCCGCCCGGCTGTCCTCGCCCTCTAAAAACTTGGTTTGATAGAGGGGGCGGGCATACACGCCTGGGGGCGGGGATGCACTTCTAAACTAGAGAGTGGGGGCCCGTGACTGAGTGAAGGTGATCTAGAAACCATTACAGTTGCCTCAAAGGCAGGCTTTATTTAGTTGGCGCAACTTCCGACATAGTATTAAATTAAAGTGATGCGGGAACTAATCATCCCTTCACCCGAAAAGTGTGGTCAACATGTTTCTGCTTCTGCGGTCCCCGGAGGAACTTTATAGCATTCTTCAGGACCATAAAGCCAAAGGGCTCCGTCTTTATGTAAATATTGGAAATAAAGACCAACCACTATGGGGGGTGTGTGCGCAGTCACTATCCCGTTGGAGATCATCGCATCTGTTTGGGTTCCTGTAGAAAAATATAAGCTTACAAACAAGGTTGCGCAGAATATCTGTTTGTTATATTGCATAGTAGCGTTCATCACCACACAATATCCCAGCGCGTGTGTTGTTCACTAGAGATGCAGAAACACGTGTCACTCATATGTGTTTTGGCATTTCATGACGAAGAGAGAAAATTTCCCTCTACACTTACCCTGGGCGACTACCCTACTTGCTCCATGGGAGGGCGAGTGGGGAAAGCCCTACTTCCCAGCAATCCTGTAAACAAACTGAAAAAGCGGGGAAGAAAAGTGTTCTTAGAACCTGGTAATGGTGCATCAGGTCCATGATATCGGTTATAGCATAAAAAACCAAGCCTTTCTGGAAAAGAAGGTTTTTTTAAAAAAATACTCGTAATAACAATGAGGACTGTTAGAGTTGTTTGTAGAGCCATGGCACTGACTGGAAAACAGCATTTAAGAGGAATGCCATTTGAATTCAAATACCTGTATTTGCGCGATTAAAACCCGCACTCACATCCATGCATACATCTTTCATACTCTTACTGTATCGTATTCAGCTTTCCGCCGTGTTTCCTACCTAACCCGTCCGCTTCGCCTCCCCCGCTGGTGAATGGTAGGTTGAGGGAGAGCGGTCTTAAATAGTGCTCCTAACTGGGATAATTGGTACTTCAATCATGGCGCGTTGCGAGCACCTGGAAGGCTTCCCGTGCCTCCGTACTCGGTGCCTGGTTTGCCTGGAAAGGGCGTGACCCACGTGCCTATGATAGGGGAGCTGCCTTAATTCTATCATTGCAGGCGTCAAGATTGCTGCAGCTATATGGTAATGCTTATATGCTCACCGTGAGGCCGAGGAGCAGAGGTGTCTATCTCTACCTCATCTCCCGGCCTAGCGCATGCGCACGTGATTCGCCCTAATTCTGTGCTTGCAAATATATATGCATTGTTTATGCCTACCCGATGCGCGTAGCATCATAAGCAATTCATCGCATGCCATGTCGCCCGTCTCCCCTAGGGAATCCCTAGCGTATGCTCAATGACTGTCGGTCCAAACGCGGGAGGGTTCCCTGCTCCAGATTGTTGGTTGTGAAGGTCTAGATATATTAAAGAAAATATATTAAGACTGGCGCAGAGTTAGATCATAAATCCGTGGTTAGCCTGTTATCGCCTCATGATGGTGTTTTCCAGAATTTAAAAGTAGAGGGAGAAAAGCCTGAAACTAGGCATGCTCTCTGATAATGTTATGCGCTTGCGTGAGGCTATAGGGAGTAGCGTATAACTGGGATCGTGGTGTTACGTTATGCATGATATACACTGATTGTTTCTAAAAGGAAAAATGGTTTGTTCCTTGTTATCAACTGGAAGTCCTATTGTGCCATCTGTAGCCATGGCATTTCATCGTTTAAGCCTGTGTACCCATGACCGCAAGCGGTACACCCACCGTTGTTCCCTCACATGCAGCATTCTGCTAATGTCTGTTTTCTGTTTCTTCATGACTTCCACTACTACCACTTTAAGTCCGATTCATTGTGGTTCAGATCTTGGAAGTGTTTTGTCAGTTTAGTGTTTGACTTTTTGCACCGAATGGTGCTGCGGTGTTCACTAATCCGTGTCTTGACTTTCCTTGTGGTCATTCCCTCACGTTACATTAAATGGCATGGACATTTAGAGGAGGGTAGACCACATTCTCAATGTTGCAGTTACTGAATTCTTTTTAATCTCCACGGGTTTGTTGGTGCCAATGTCTACTTCTTTTGTGGCCGGAGGTCAAAAGAGGGCAGCACACGCAGTTGCCACATGGGTAGTGGCCTCGTAGGTCTCGGCTGGCTCTAGAGGGTGTTTAGGCACTCTGTTTCGTCGGTGCTTGGTTTTGGAGTGTACCAGATCATCCCTAAGATTCCGGCTCCTTTTGAAAGCAAACAGGGGAGGGATCCCAATGCCGTTGTCCTCTGTTTCACGATTGGCCATTTCTTCTTAATTATGTTTTGGATTTTATTCGACACCGGTGTGTATGTGAGTTACGCACACCATGCGTTCGAGATTTCTCTTTTTGTATGGTGTCCAGCAGTTCATCCCGGTTATTGTTACTGGCCCTCTTCTTGGCTTTTGATAATTTTTTAGGTTTAAGCAGTTTCTTTTATTGTTTTTGTCCGAAAGGAAATCAATGAGCCAACGTGCTCTACAATCATCGGGTTGCAGCCCGGCACTTCGCTGTCATAGTCATATATCTCAGGCAAGAACAACAGCAAACAAAAATGACAAGCCCCCCTCCCCCACCCCCCTCCTCCTCCGTTGTATAAAATAAGTATTTAACCGAGAAAATTGTTGTGGCCCAATGAGGTGAGATCTCTAAAAGGAACTAAGTGGCAGGTGCAGCAGGCTTGGTCGCCGGTGGAGGGTCTGTTAGTCGTAATAATCTAAGGTATTTGGGACAGGTGAGTTCTGTGAATTCCGATGTTAAAAGCGATAAGAGAGGGCCCAGAGTTCATGGAAGGAGGCCCCTGGGTTGGTCAAAGAGAGAGAGATCTTTTTCCATCCCAAGAATGGACCACAGCTTGTGTAACCAGCCCAACCGGGTGGGTACTGTCGTAGCGCCCGGTGTGTGAGAACGTTCTGAACTGCCGCCCCCAGGGTCAAGGGCCATTTGTTTGCCTCCTAGAATGAAGTGGGAAGGTGATGGCATTGGGAAGGCCTAGGAGGATATATGCCGGAAATCTCGGGAATCTGTGTGGCAAAGTGTGGAGTCAATCTCATCCCCACAGTATTTGTTGTCCAATGTGTCCCCAAAGGCGGGCATTCCCAAAGCTTGGAGTGGGTAAGGGTGCCCGGCCATGCGCTAACCCCTCCACCACAACGGGCTCACGCGCGAAGGAGTTGCCTCTATGAAGCCGCATACTGTAGTTAAGTACCAATAGGTGGCCAATTTAGTAGCCGTTTCGATGGAGGATACGTTACGGGCCATGCGAGCGGGCTCCAGATGGTAGATGTCCCTCCATTTACTTTCAGTGAGAGTTCCGCTTCCCAGTTTACGCCACTCCCAACGCAGTTGCCCAAGAGGTGATTTTCTCCGCGTCCGTAGGGGTCCGTAAGAATTTATATAAATCGGACGATTAGGCGTGCGTCGCCTATATCTCGTGATTAACCACTTCTCGAATGGTGTAAGCAATCTCTCTGCACCCTCCCGCACCCCCTCCGCAACACCCAGTGCCGTATCCTGGAGATATCGGTATCTCTGCCTCAGGGGCCCGAGGCTCCGTACGGAACTCGACAAGCGGCCGTGGAGGCTGAGAGATCAAAGAGATGACCAATAGAGCCGAGTAGAGTCTGTCGTCCAATGGCGGAATGCCCCATAGTCAAGGCCGGGCGCGAAATCCGGGTTTTTTTCCACGGCAGGCGTGATGGGGGATGGAAGATCGTGAGTCCTCCAGCGAGTCGCCGTTCTGTCTCCCAAGCTGCCATAATGGGCCGGGTCGCCTCTGATAAGTATAAACCTGCGGGTGCGCCGGCCTGGCGGAGAAAGGGGACTTCCCGCAACGATCGTCCTGCAAGAGCCCTGTCCATGAACAGCCAGTGTTTCTCTGATTCAGAGGCCGAGGGCTCCACTCTCTGTACGAGGCCCTCAGCCGAGCCTGCAGCCGCCCGCCAGTGCGCCAGTAGGTCTGGGACCCCCAGTCCCCCCTCCGCCGGGTCCCTGTATGCAAGGTCACGGCGCATCCGGCTCTTTGATCACGCCAGATAAAGCGCTCAATGTCTCTCTGCATGGTCGGGATGGCCCCGGTCGGAGAGCACCATCGGGGAGGGTATGGAAGGTATAGAGAAGTTGAGGTAGTGCCCACCATCTTCACCGCTGCTATTCGTCCCAGCCACGAAGGCAGTGAGGCCTCCATCTGCGAAGAGAGTCCCACACTGGTTTTACAAGCCTAGAGTAAATTCAACTGTCTGGTAAAAGAGATATTGGGGGCCACCCGGAGGCCCCAGGTAGGTGATAAGCGTCCGAGACCCAGTGGATCTGGAAATCTCGCTGGAAGGAGTTCCAGCGTCTTTTGGCTCTAAGGGACAGATTGAGGGCTTGTGACTTGTGCACATTTATCTGAAAGCCCGAAGCTAGGGCGAGAATCGCGCTAATTCGGTCCAGAAATGCCCGGTAGAGAATCCCGAAGAGATGTTTCCAGGGTCGCCACCACGTCCTCGGCATAAAGGCAGAGTTTGTGCTCTGACCCTCCGAAAAAAATCTATCCCTCGGATAGATGGGTCATCCCGGATCCTCTGAGCCAGTGGCTCCATGTAGAGGAGCAAAAGAGCGAGCGACGGCGAGGCAGCCCTTTCTGGTCCCTCTCACGTATTAGAAAGAGGCCACTGGCCCGTCGCACCACATTCACCCGCACCGTGGCAGTAGGGGTTCGCATAGCTCAAAAATCCACACTCAATGAAGCGCTCCAGGTAGGCCCAAATGATTCAACGTCGCCCGGAGATACGGCCCAGTGGACCCTGTCGGGAATGCCTTCTCAGCATCGACCGGGGAGGATCATGCGTTCCGCCGAGGAAGCGCTCAGAGCGGTCCATCAGATAAAAAAGCCGCTTGGTATTGTCCGAGGACATTGGCGCCCCGAGACAAGGCCGATTGATCCGGGTCTATAAGCCCGGGCCAGGTGTCTAGAAGAGTCGGGCTGCTAGGATGCCCGTAAAGAGTCTTTGGGTCTACATTAAGCAGGGATATTGGGCGGTAGGAGCCACAAAAGCTAGGGTCCTTCCCTGGTTTGGGGATCACAGTGAGTAAAGCCTCTAGCATGGGAGGGGAAGGAAAAGAAGCTGTTGTCGACCCAGCGGCGTTGAAAACACGTGTTAAAGCGGGGGCCAGCACACCACAGAATTTCTTCTAAAAACCAGAGAGGTATATCCGTCAGAGGGCCAGGTGATTTGTTGTGTTTGAGTCGTGCTATCGCCGAGATAACCTCCCTCCAGCTGAATGGGGAGCTTCGAGGTCCCGCGGCAGAGGCGGCGGCAACAATTTGGAGGTGCCCACCCCCTGCAGGTATCGAGTAGGCTCAGCTTGGGCCGAGAGTACAGTGTTTCATAGAATCAGCCTAAATGCCTCTGCGATCGTATTGTGCGTTGCTTGTACCTTCCTCCCCCCTCTCCAGGGTCCTGTATCACCGATTACCTTATGTGCTTGGCATTGTGCTCGAAGGAGGTTTGCAAGGAAGCGCCCGCATCGGTCGCCTCCTGCCATAGAAGGCATGTTTGAGGCGGAGGGCTGCATACTCTGCTCGAGTCGAGAGTCTAACCCTGCAAGCTGTGCCCGTGCTGTCTTCAACTGTCACTCCAGACCCTCGGTGCTCCAGTGCAGCTGATGGATACGCTCCAACTCAGTGATATCGCCCATCAAATGCTCACGCTTCTCCCTCTATCATCTATTATCAGCCGGCGCAAATGCTGATGAACACCCCTCGAATAACTGCCTTCATTGCCTCCCAGAGGGTCGTTCGTGGATATGTCTGGAGTGTCATTTAAAGCTAAGTAATCAGCTATGCTTCCCTCCCAACCTGCTGCACTACTGAGGGACGCTGGAGCATGGTTTCCCGCAGGCGCCAGAGAGCGGCCCGAAGGCGCCGCAGAGGGAGAAGTCAGGGAGAGCCGCAGCGTAGAGTGGTCAGAAAGAGGGCAAGGGGGAATCTCCACTGTGCGGGTATGCTGTGTTAAGAAGTCTGAGGTGAAGATGTAATCCAATCCGATTGTAAGTTTTATGAGGGTGTGAGTAGAACGTGTAGGCCTTAGTGTTAGGGTGCTGGAAGTCTCCATATATCAGTGAGCCCGCTTCGGTCAGCAACCGCCTCCCCCGCCTTGGACAAAGTCCCGTCTGGCCCCATCGTTGTCCAGAGCCGATCCCATGTCACCATCTATAAAACCACAGTGAGTCCCCACCTAGCAGGACTGTCCGGCTCTGGCAAACCTGTGACCTCTTGAATGGCCGTTTTTATAAACCCCTCTTGCCCATTTTTGGGGACGTATACAGAGGCTGGTACGAGCCTGTGTGTGTGTCTACGGTAAAGGAATGGGCCAACAATCTCTCCTTGATTTCTGCCTGTTTGTTCCCCAGCATGCCCCGAAGCAAGAGAAGATACCAAAATGGCAACCCCCGCAGTCTTGGACGTGGCTGTGCCAACATCTGCTAAGGGGAATGCCTTTAGTAGTACGTAGACGTATGAGTGTCGGCTGCGAGAAGGTGCGTCTCTTGAAGTAGGCAGATATGAGCATCCGGCCGCTCCAGGTACGAAGAAGAGCTGCGCCGTTTAGTGGGACCGCAGAGGGCCCTTCACATTTAAGGAAGCGACAAAATGTCAGGGACCATAATGGTGGGAAGACCATTGCACTATAGCTTTAACAGCAGCTGGCCGAGCGAGTTTGTGGGCATGCAAGGGCTTGCAAGAAGAGCCTGCCATGAGAGCGAAGGAGGAGGAGACAGCCCAATGAAAAAGAGGAAAAAAAAGAGAAGGAACCCCCTACTTGAACAAAACAAGAAGAATAATCATTAATAAAGTTCACAAATGTCCCAGGCAAACCAGCCTGTGGTGAGGCGATGGGATGGTTGGCAGGAGCTCCGCCCCGGCTCCCCCCCCGCCCAGCCCCAGCCACCACAGTCGGATCAGTTCCACACCGGCCGGTGAAGGAAACGCATCGAAGATGAATAACACTTCAATAGGGAGCCAGGTCAATCTGCAGAGGCGGAGATCCTCCGAGAGGGTCGAAGGACTTCCGGCGTTCACTTGGCGGCCAACCTCCAGGTTTGGGCGAGAGGTCGATGGCGAGGCCCCTCACTCTCTGCCTGTGACGGCTGCATCTTCCACTCACGGTGCGGGCTGGCCTGTTTCACCGTGTCCTCGTGGTCCGCCCCGGGAAGATGCAAGGAGAGAAGGCAGCCTCTTCTAAAAAAAAAGAACATATTTGGCGAAGCCTACTTGCACCCATTTAAAAATGAGTCGGAATAGATGCCCCAAGAGTATGCAACGTCTTTTGAGCGGAGGAATGCAGTGACTGGTCGGGAAATCACGCCGTTTCTGAAGCGTGGAGGCAGCTAAGTCCTGGAATAGGAGAGGTTTACAGGATCGAGGCTCGAGAGGGTGCTTGGATCGTGCCTCGCGCAAGATGCGCTCTACTTCAGCTAGAGTCGTGTGCGCATGTCCAGAATATCCGGGCGGGAGGCAGCCGGCGACCTCCCTGAGTCCCCACTCGATGTGCGGTCAAGCCGGATCTCCCGGTCCGGGGCTCTCCCAATATGTGGCGGAATAAATCCGCGACAAAAGTTTCTAATGTCCTGTGCCTCCGCTCCCTGAGGGACCGCCCAGATCCGGATGTTGTTCCGGCCGGGAGATGATTCTCCAAGTCCTCGGTAGCTGGGACTGAAGGTCTAGCTGCTGTTCCACGCGCTCGGATCACCTCTTGCTGGAGTTGGGACACCTCCCTGCGTCTCTGACTACTGTCTGATTCTCTAGTTCGATCCCTCTCTCCCCTGCTGAGTCAACGTCCTTGCACAGATCCCGTCGTCTCGGCCGTTCGGTCCTTCCTCATGTTGCTGGAGCTCCCCTAGTAAGATCCGCAAATAGCGATTCCAGGACACTACGGAGTGACAGGGCCGTCAGGGTCTGCCAAGTCCCACCCGGTCCAGCGGCCCCCCACCCGATTGCGACATTGCTGCTGTTCCACTGGCCCCTGCTTTTGAGTAGTAGATCTTTGACTGACCTGGCCTTGGCCGGCCTCTGGAGGTTGCCATTGTTGAGGAAGGGCAAACTCGGGCGTAGAAGATGCAGGCAGCGGCAGCACCTGGCGCTCAACAGCAACGCAATGCAGGCCTCAACTGGGGTCCCTCCGTGAGGCAAGCTCCGCAGCTGGCAGTACCTTCTGAAGAACCGCTATAATTCTCCCTGGTTGCCGTCCCTAGTTTGATGGGGAGAGACTCCAGAGAGCGATGATAAGTTCCCGGGGGGGTCTTCGCCCAGCACAATCACGTGGCAGCTAATCTACTCTCTACCGGGCGGAGCACCGAGACACTGGCAGCAGAGGAAAGGGTGCTTGGGTTGTCTGGTGAGTCCCATCCGGTCTGCACTTGACCAAGCCGCCACGTTGTTCCGTTACTCCGACCTCTCGGGCTCCATGCGCATACCAGGGCGCTCAGCGGCGGCTTGCGGCCAGCAGCTAGTGCCCCTCCCGGTTCAGTTGCACCCCTCGCGTGGTCCCAGAAGTGCAAAAGGGTTAGGCCAAGCCCAGCGCCAAGACACCCCCACCGAGATGTCCTCACCTTCCGGGCCACCGCCGCGGGGGCCAGCGCGGCTCACGCTGAACAACCCCCGGTGCGCGGCAAGTGCTGAGGAGGGGGGGGCCCCGGTGCAGGTGCGTGTGGGGGCCGGCGTTTCCCGGTGCTGCGGCGTGATCGTCAGCTGCTCACCTTCTGCGGTGTGGGCGGCGTTCCAGCCCCCTCCCGCTCCACCGCTGAGGATTCGGCGGGGTAGTAGACACCAGCTCCAGGCAAGTCGATGGCGCCCCGCGCCTATCAACTCAACGCGGCCCCCGCCCGCGGGAGCGCGGGTCACAATGTTGGCGCATCCGGAAGAGCGCGGTGTGTAGAGAGAGGCCGGGCCCGGTCCTCCAGGCCCGCCCGAGGTGCTAGGATCACTCGTGTAGGCGCACAGTTCAGCAAGGGGGCAGCGGCGCAGACCCGCCAAGATTCAGGCCAGCGCCGCCGTCTTAGTGTGGTTGGACGGCGCTCTTCACGGCCCACAGATCTCCCGGTGTTGCCGCTCCGGCACCGATCCGCGCGCCCCCACCTCCACTGGGCTCTCAAGGCGTTTACAGGCCACGGCCGACCAGCACCACTGCCACGCGCTCTTCGCCGCCGTCTCCGTTCAGAGCTCTGGGCGTGCGCGGTCGCCCGGTCTCTCACTCCCGCCAGGATCGGGGCTGGAATCCGGCGCTCTTCGCTTCACCAAGCGGAACTAAGGTGCGTGTAGAGGATTCTGGCGCTGTCCGGGTCCAAAACTGCCGGTAGGATCTTGCTATAAGGCGCTGTGTTGGCTAGGCGCGGGTCCCACCCGGGCCGGGAGCGGCGAGTGTATGCGACCTGCTCATCACGCCATCTTGGACACGCCCTCTTTTGATCATTTTTTTTAGGGTAGTGTCTGGCCAGGAGTTTGGTCTCCAGATGTTCTGCCTGTTCTTTAAATGTTTCCAGTTCTGAACAGTTTCTCTGGATTCTAAGGAATTGTCCCACAGGCAAATTTTGGCGGAGGGCTTTAGGATGGTAGTTTTCATATAATAGTAAGCTATTCCTGTCCGTGGGTTTGATGTGTACTTTTTTCGAAATACCCTCGGTAGTCAGGGTGATGTCCAGATCAAGGAATATAGCATGGTTCCTTTCAATGGTGTGGGTAAAATTAAGGTGTATATCCTTGCTGTTGACCCACTCAACAAAAGTTGTGGCTTCCTCTGGTGTTCCATGCCATACGATGAAGATGTCATCTATGTATCGCTTCCATGTTTTCATCTGATGGGCGAAGGGATTGCTAGGGTTGAAAATATGGTCTTCCTCAAATTGATGGACGTAAAGGCACGCCATGCTCGGCGCAAGGTGCTGCCCCTGGACGTGCCCTTAATCTGGTGGTATAGGACATCCTCAAACTCAGAAATAATTCTCGGTGAGGGCCATCTCTGCGCATTCCATTATGAAGTGTCTTGGCGTCATGTATATCCACTCTTGGTTTAGAAGAATTTGTTCCACCACTTCCAAAGTGCGTCTTTGAGGAATGCTCATATAGAGCGCTTCTATGTCCATAGTTATGAACAAATCCTCGTTGATGTTGACCTCCAGGTCCCGTATCCGGCATAAGACGTCCTTCGTGTCTTTGAGATATGAAGGGGACTTCTGTACAATGGGCCTTAAAAACCAGTCGCAGAATTGCGACAGAGGTTCTAGCGCTGAGCCAATGCCCAACACTATTGGCCTTCCTGTTGGGGGCACCCTGTTCTTGTGGATTTTTGGAAGAGTATAGAATCTGGGTGTTCTTGGTTCGGTATTCACAAGGAACTCCGCCTCTTGTTTGGTAATCCAGTCGTTGCTCATGGCTTCATTCACAAGGGATCCAATTTTATTCATGATTCGTTTTGTTGGGTCGCTTTGATATGTCTCATAACTGGTGGTGTCTGACAGCCAGCGTAGGCACTCGTCTCTGTACATAGAGAAATTCATTAGGACAATCGCCCCACCCTTATTTGCCGGTTTTATCACCAACTCATGATTGTTTTTGAGTTGTAATAGTGCTATTCTTTCTCCCCTTGATAGGTTCTGGAACCCCTTGTTGTTGTTGAAGTCTATTTCTTCGACCTCTCTGAGGACCGCCTGTTCGAAGGTCAGCACATTGCATGAAATGTTCTGGGTAGGCGGTGAGAAAGTCGACTTCTTGCGTAAGCCTGTATTTGAGCTTCCATCATCCTCTTTTTGTGAATCTCCAAAGTAGTCCCTCAATTTGATTTTCCTGAAGAACTGGGCCAATTCCGTGTGGAGTGCAAATGGGTCGTTGTTCGGGGTGGGGACAAAGCTGAGTCCTTTATAAAGTATAGCCTCTTCATCCTTGTTGATTATGTGGTCACTAAAGTTCACTATGTTTGTCAATCCTTGCTCGTTGATGGGCCGCTGCCTCTCCCCATGCTCCGTGTGACCGCTCGCCCATTGGTTGTGGGTTCGTACTCCCACTGTACCCTGGGGGTTCTTCGTGATTTTTGTCTGCCTCTTCCCCTTCCTCCGCCCCTGGATAAAAAAGGCTGTGGGCCTTGTTGGAAATTGAAGCCAGATGGATAATATTGTTGTGGCCAGAATCCAAAGGGGGGCATAGGTGGGGCAAACATTTGTTGCTGAGGGTTCGGGTATTTCCTGGTGTATTGACCTCCAGTGTTCTCATCACCACTACTATCACTTCTCTCATCACCCGAGCTGAAGGTCCAGTTCTGCGGTGTAGGTCTGAAGCATGGTTGTCGTCGGGCAGCCTGTTGATGGGGGGGGTTTATCATAGTGTTCATCAGTGGTGTAGGGATATACTGTTCCTCGACTAAATTTCTGGACATCTTTCTGTAATTTAGTGATTTTAGATTGGGTAAGATATTCCCTGTATGCCGCATGGTCGGTATTGATTTCCTCCAACTTCTTTTTGAAGACAGTTATATGAACTGTAGTCTTCAATTTGCTCTCGCTTTGTTGTATCTCCACCAACAGGGCGTCCGCTAGTGTCTAGCCGTGTTGATGATTAACACCAACCAGTCTTTGGTACATTTCCATGCGATACTGGACCAATTAATCCTAAACTCCTTGTTGTTTAGGAAAAGTCTTGGTTCATTGGTAACTACGAGACCTCGTGGGGCAGTGTTTTTCCTCAAATATTCTGTCATAAAGGCCCCATGTAGGGCCGTCCGGATCTGTTCCTTTTTCTTGGCTGAAAGTGCTTCCCAGTCATCAGAGTTCTTTACAGTCTGTGCCTACCACAGTTTCTGCTAAGAGTGACGGAGTTCTTAGAATTTCCGCGTATGTATTTTCATCGAATGCCAGTTCGGTCTCCATTTTTAGCCCTAGGGTATTGCGTCGTGAGTGTGACCAGTTGTAACACTCATGTAACTCTTTTTATATGAGGCCAGTGTTAAGATTAACAGGTCCCTTTGTCATATATGACACAGATACGCCCTTCACAATGTGTTTCCCACCGCGGACTGCTGTATAAGCTCAAACACACTAGCCTAGTGATTAGCCAGGGAGGGAATCAGAGGCTGGGGCCTGAGGGGCCTAGCCAGCCTCCACCCGATAAATGTAAACACAAAATGAGGCTGCCCCTAGTTAGGATTTCACCACAGGTTTATAGAGATGCATCTACATTGGGGGCATCTCACAAAAAGTGAAGGACTGGCCTACACACCACCAGGTGTCATGCTTCATCATCAGCTGTCCTCGCCCTCTAAAAACTTGGTTTGATAGAGGGCGGGCATACACCTGGAGACAGGGATGCACTTCTAAACTAAGTGGGGGCCCGTGACTAGTGAAGGTGATCTAAAACCATTACAGTTGCCTCAAAGGCAGGCTTTTATTTAGTTAGGCAACTGTATAGTATTAAAATTAAAGTGACCGGTGATGCGGGAACTAATCATCCTTCACCGTAAGGGAGTGTGGTCAACATGTTTCTGCTTATGCGGTCCCGGAGGGTACATAGCATTCTTCAGGACCATAAAACTAAAGGGGGCTCCGTCTTTATGTAAATATTGGAAATAAAGACCAACCACTATGGGGGTGTGTGCGAGTCACTATCCCCGTTCGGAGATCATGCATCTGTTTGGGATCCTGTAATGAAAAATATAAAAACACCAACAAAGGTTGCGAATATCTGTTTGTTACTATGTGCATAGTGGCGTTCATCACCACACAATATCCAAGCCCAGTGTGTTTGTTCACTAAGTGCAGAAACACGTGTCACTCACTTGTGTGTTTTGGCATTTGCATGACGAAGAGAGAAAATTTCCCTCTACACTTACCCTGAGCGACTACCCTACTTGCTCCATGGGAGGGCCAGTGGGAAAAGCTACTTTTAGCAATCCTGTAAACAAAAGCGGAAAAAGCGGGAAAGAAAAGTGTTCTTAGAACCTGTTAATGGTGCATCAGGTCCATGATATCGGTTATAACATAAAAGGCCAAAAGCCTTTCTGGAAAAAGAAGGTTTTTAAAAAATACTGTAACCAACAATGAGGACTGTTAAGAGTTATTTGTAGAGGCCATGGCACTGACTGGGAAAGCAGCATTTTAAAGAGAATGCGTTGAATTCAAATACCTGTATTTGCGCGATTAAAACCCGCACTCACATCCGTGCATACATCTTTCACGCCCTTAGCTTACTGTATCGTAGTCGCTTTCCGCCGATGTTTCCTACAACCGTCAACTCACTTCGCCTCCCCCGCTGGTGAGATGGTAGAGTTGAGGAAGCGGTCTTAAATAGTGCATCCTAACTGGGATAGTTGAGTATCCCAATCATGAAGCGCGTTGCGGAACCCTGAAAGGCTTCCGGTGTCTCCGTGCTACTCGGGTGCCTGGTTTCCTGGAAAGGGCGTGACCCACGTGCCTATGATGAGGGGCTGTCTTAATTCTATCATTGTAGGCGTCGAAAGATTGCTGCGGCTATATGGTAATGCTTACTTATGCTCCACGCGTGAGTAGAGGAGCGAGTGTCTATCTCTGCCTCATCATCCCACGGCCTAGCGCATGCTGCGCAGTTACTAATTTCTGTCACTTGCTAAATATATGCATTGTTTACACCTACCGATGCGGCGTAGCATCATAACCAATTCTGCGCATGCATATCTGTCTCCCCAAGGGAATCCTAGCGTATGCTCAATGACTTCTCCGGTCAAAGCAGCGGGAGAAGGGTTCCCTGCTCCGTTGTTGGTTGTGAAAGGTCTAGATATATTAAAAATATATTAAATGAAAGCGCAGGATTGGATCATAAATCCGTGGTTAGCCTGGTATAAGCCTCAGTGCATGGTGTTTCCAGAATTTAAAGTAGGGAGAAAAGCCTGGAAGCTAGAGCGTGCTCTCTGATAATGTTATGCAAAAGCTTGCGCGTGAAGGCTATAAGGGTGTGCGTCTCACTGGGGTTGTGGTGTTACGGTATGCGATGATATACACTGATTGTTTCTAAAAGGAAAAATGATTTGTTCCTTGTTATCAGCGTGAAGTCTATTGTGCCATCTGTGGCCATAGTATTTCATCGTTTAAGCCTGTGTCCCATGACGCACGCGGTGCACCCAGCGTTGTTCCCTCACGTGCAGCATTCTGCTAATGTCTGTTTTTCTGTTTCTTCCTTGACTTCCAATACTACCCACTTTAAGTCCGATTCATTGCATGGTTTCAGATCTTGGAAAGTGTTTTGTCAGTTTAGTGTTTGACTTTTGCACCGAATGGTGCTGCGGTGTTCCACCAATCCATGTCTTGGCTTTCCTTGTGGTCATTCCTACGTACATTAAATGGCATGGACATTTAAGAGAGGTAGACCACATTCTCAGTATGTGCAGTTACTGAATTCTTTTAATCTCCATGGGTTGTTGGTGCCAATGTCTACTTCTTTTGTGGCGCGGTCAAAGGGCGGCAGCACGCAGTTGCCACATGGGTAGTGGCCTGTGGAGGTCTCGGCTGGCTCCAGTGGGTGTTTAGGCACTCCCGTTTCGAGGCGTGCTTGGTTTTGGAGTGTACCAGATCATACCTAAGATTCCGGCTCCTTTTGAAAGCAAACAGGGGATCCCAATGCCGTTGTCCACTGTTCAAGATTGGCCATTTCTTCTTGAGTATGTTTTGGATTTTATTCGACGCCGGTTGTGTGAGTGATTCCGCACACCATGCGTTCCTGATTTCTCTTTTTGTATGGTGTCCAGCCAGTGCATCCGGTTATTGTTCCTGGCCCTCTTCTTGGCTTTTTGA